>CAXHJY010000866.1:20000-67500 GCA_964016885.1 Eledone cirrhosa
GCGTGCAAACACAGACACACTTACTCAAATACATACTCAGACATACATTCACACAAACACACACAGCATAACAAATGGAACGCCAGTCACTATTTTGAAATAGTTTTTTCACCACCCCTTCCTTTTTTACAAACACATTCTCACAGGCAGCAGACATAAAGATAGAGGAGTAGCATGAGGTGGTTTAATTACTCTCTATTTACGTGTTGTGACAGAATCGCAGAAATTTATATATAAATAACAATTACGTTGCATTGAGAAGCGATCGCACGTCTACACACTCTTGACTCAAACACCCTAGCCAATAAACTATGTACCTTCCAATATTAAATTATAGAGAATGTTATTGTTGTAGTTTCTCTCTTATTTCCATATACACCAATTACATACTTTTAGATTTAATTATAGTCTAACTGATATGTTACTTGCATGCCCAGGCTAAGCGAATTTAATTATTTACTTTTAAGAGCTTTTAAGCTCAAAATTCCACCAAATCATCTAGATACATTTGAACAGAATTAAAGCAGTTCATATAAACAATAATTATATGCTAAGTATGTTGACCCCGAAATTATTCCGAAGTTCTCTGTTGGAATGTAGCTGGCATATAAAGATATAAGATGAAATAATCCTCTGGTATATCGATAGTTTGTCAAAATAGATACAAACGAATCAGCTTGAGTTGTAGGGCGATAAATCCTAGAGAATATAATATAATGGTTTCTACTTTTGGCACAAGACCAGCAATTACCCGGTGATTTGGTGGTACTTTATTTTATCGACCCCGTAAGGATGAAAGGCAAAGTTAACCTCGGCGGGATTTGAACTCAGAATGGCAAGGGTCGTAAGTCTATACGTCAAAGCATGGCGTCCAACCCTCTACCGATACTGCCAATCCATCTAGAGAATATAATATAATATCCATTAATGAATTTATTATGGAAATGAAGTCTACAACGAGGAAAGTATTTATAAGAGAACAAAAAAAATGATTAAAATAATAAACAAAAAGTGAAAAGAAATAGCGGAGAAAGGTGGAGAAAGAATTAAATAGTTTATTTAAGAATTAAAAAAGGAATTTTGAATGTAATGAAACACTAAACCAGTCATCGGCAACCTGCGGCCGGCGAAGCTTTCTCAATGGCTTTCCTAAGTCACCTAAGTGGAAATCTTTGATTATTTTACCCCAACTTTTCAGTCGTGATTTATCTTTCTATCATTGTTTACGACCGAGGAAAACAACGTGTATGAAATTCTGAGGAAATCATACAACCTGAGTTGCGGCCCTTTTTTTTAATGTGGGCATGAATGTAAATTAGCGCTTGGTGATGAGCCATATTTCATGCGGCCCATTTCTCGAAAAAGGTTGTCCGTGTCTGCTCTACACCCTTGGCTTGGCGGAATAACTTAACTGTGACACTCGGACAAGTTTACGAAGGCATAGACCCTGTGGCCCTCTATCGGCACTTGTTTCACCTGGTATATACTACATTACAACCTTCCTTCCCCACACCAGAAGTACTGCTATACTACCCCATATAGCTCCTTACCCTCATCTGAAGTACTCTTCTTTATTTTTCCTAAATGAAAGTTTACTGAATCACTAAATTCATAAAATAGAGGATGTCACTAGTAAAGTGGCTGTTATTTTATTTATTGATAAATGTTAAAATCTATGTCTTATAAACACTAGGAGCAGATGGGTGCCCCTACTCCTTTTTCCTCATACTACTACTACTGCTGCTACTTCTTCTTTTATTACTACTACTACTACTACTACTACTACTACTACTACTACTACTACTACTACTTCTTCTTATATTACTATTACTACTACTACTTCTATTACTACTACTAATACTACTACTTAAATAATCGTAATGTCAAGTTTATTATTATTATTTTTATGTAGTCATTATTTTTATGTAGTCATTATTTTTATGTAGTCATTATTTTTATGTAGTCATTATTTTTATGTAGTCATTATTTTTATGTAGTCATTATTTTTATCAGTCATTTTATTTCAATAGAATACACAGAAATATACAGACGTTAATAAAAGACTAACTACTTGAATGATGAGGAAATAATTAGAAAAACACAACAAATATTTATAAAGAGAAAAGCAAGGGCTCTAGGGCTACAGAAGAAGGGGGGGGGGGATTTTCGCGAACAATAGCCAGTGACACCCGCTGCAATAGCCACTCCACCTCACGGGGTTTCTTCCACATAGCAGTATCGGTAGAGGGTCTGACGCCATGCTTGGCTGAGGTCAAATCCACCCGTGGTTAACTTTGACTTTCATCCTTACGGGGTTGATAAATAAAACACCAGTAATATACACTGGGATAATTGCTGCCCTTGTGCCAAATATAGAAACCATTATTTGCTTTTAAACTGAAGTTCATTCCTAATGTGCTAGATCAGTCATGGGCAACCTGCGACCCGCGAAGCTTCCTGAATTGCTCGCCTAAGTGAAATCTTTCTGATTTTGTTTACCAAAATTTTTCAGTCATAATTTATCTTTCTATGATTTTTACGATCGAGGAAAACAAAGTGTACGAATTCTGAAGAAACAAATTAAAACAACCTGAGTACCGCCCATTTCTTAATGTGGGCACGAATGTAAATTAGCGCTTGCGGCCCGCCTATTGATGAGCCATATCACATGCGGCCCGCCTATTGATGAGCCATATCACATGCGGCCCGCCTAATGATGAGCCATATCACATGCGGCCCGCCTAATGATGAGCCATATCACATGCGGCCCGCCTAATGATGAGCCATATCTTATGCGGCCCGCCTGATGGTGAACCATATCTCATGCGGTCCGCTTCTCGAAAAAGATTGCCCTTGCCTGTGCTAGATTATACGTATGCATTTTATCGTTGGTGATAACATGCAACAGTTATTTCTACTTTACTAAATAATAATTATATTTGAATTAAATGTATTCTTTGAAGCCAATTTACATATTCTAAATTATAATTCGGTAAATATTCATGATGCAGTCAATATATAACAGCTTTGTGGCTTTAAAATGTGTATAAATGAAGACAAGTATTAAAAGAATTAAATTTGTGGTAGCACACACTATTTGATAAGAACATAGCATACAAGGCTCATTTGCTATTATGATTCTTTTACTAATGGTAATGCAATATCGGTGCTAGGTTGGAAACGGCAACATTTACTATTCTATATATAGGTATGTTTCCATTTACAATGTTAAGAACCCCTGGGCCAATTGCTCTTGAATTTTAATTTCGAATTTTGCAGGAAAATAAAATTTAGAAATCAATAGGTATATATTTCATTTTACTTGTAGGTCTTAAGTTAAATGTGAATTATATTTAGCTTCAGAGAGTATCTATGTTTAGATGGTTTACGGCGATGGCATTCCAGTATGCTGATCATAAAAGAAATGCTATTCCCGGTCTCATTATACCTCTTATATATACTTAATTGGTACTAGAAAGATAAATTCACTTCGAGCATGGAACCTTTCTTTTTTAACTGAATCAGACATATTGATGTATTGCATGCAATAGTATTAGTATGTATTTCTTAACTCAACCACGCCGACACTTAGGGACATGCTTACCTGCACACATGTATATATATATATATATATATATATATATATATATATACAAACATATATACACATATATATATATAGAAACACATATATATACATATATATATATATATATGTCTGTGTGTGTATATATATATATATATAAGGAAGGAGGTGTGGTAATGAACCAGATGGACCATAACGCACCAGAGTACTCAATACCTAGGGTAGTAGAGTGGGTAATAGGAAAATAGTCCAGAAATAGCCGTCGAAACGGCTTGAGCTCTGCCGTCGGGGTCATACATATATATATATATTAATTCCCACTATTCATATTAAACTCTACGAACAAAACTTTGTTCTTCTTATTGTATGTATATCTATCCTTCATACCTTACACCTACCAAAATATCGATTTACAACACATAATTTACATATATCGAACTTTCCTTTCTTCCATATCACAATGTTAAGGAATATAATTATTACAACCATATCTATTCAGACCGTCAGACCTCTTTAATAGCAAATTATTCATCTGCAAAGCTTTTGCACGCACACAGACACTGACATGCATATATATATATATATATATATATATATATATATATATATATATATATATATATATATATATATATATAAGAAAATGAGGTGTTTTTTTAATGAATAAAATCGAGATGTCCTACACGAGTGAGGGTATAAGGAAAAGAAATCGAAAATATTTAATAGGTTGCTTTACCGGTTTCACGGTTCTTATGCTTTTCAAAAGTAAAATTGAGATGGAGGGTTTGTGGTTTGGCTCGCATCTGGTTGGTGTTCGAATGTTACTTATGTTTATGTTGAAAAAATTGGCTCGTATTGCTAGGTGTTTATATAAAAAAAAATTTGCTTGGTTGATAACTCTTACGTGAATAAGTATAATACATTTCGCGCCAGTTTGTGTTATATATAGATAGGGTGTGGTAAAAACCAGCTAGACCATAACCCACCATAGTACTCGATACTTGGGGTAGTAGATTGGGTGGTATGAAAAGATTGAAGACCCTGACGGCTGAGCTCCGAACTTTTAGACAGTTAGATATGATCTACTTATCGAAACGGCCGGATCTCGGCCGCCGGGTCCGTATCTCTTCTTATATATATATATATATATATATATATATATATATATATATATATAAAAGAACATTTTTGCTCTACATGGTTGAATTATATAAATGTAATCTGAGGTTTTTGAATATTAATAATAACATTCGATTCGTTTGTAATGATATAGCCATGGCAGTAGAATGCAGTTCTGTTCACATACCAACACAATGGTAAGAAAGAAGGGTTGATTCTACTGACATGGCTATAACATTGAGACGTGTTTGCATAATTGCAAACGAATCGAATGTAATTATTAATATTCCAAAACCTCAGATTAAATATATATATTATATATATTATATATATATAATATATATATGTATATAATATATATATATATAATATATATATATATATATATAATATATATATATATAATATATATATTATATATATATATATAATATATATATATATTATATATATATATATATATATATATATATATATAATCTGAGTTTTTCGAATATTAATAATAACATTCGATTCGTTTGCAATTATGCAAACACGCCTCATATAATATATATATATATAATATATATATATTATATATATATATATATTATATATATATTGTATATATATATTATATATATATTATATTATTATTTTCCTGATACGCTGCCTAAAAAACGATGTCATCCCCACCACCATCGGGAACATCCGCTTACCAGGATGCCTACCTACACCAGCTTTCCAAAACACCACTAACCGCATACATCGCACGTGTATTAAACAGATCCTGAGACATCTCAACCGCCAATTACACGTCCATAAGCGGACACTCTCAGAGCGGACACATCGAATGTCAATAACACCCGGCGACTTGCTCCTGAAGATCACTAAATCAGTCGACCAGTGCTACCACTACAGAGTCCAATACGAGAAAAAAACGGCTCAAGGGAAAATATGAGTGGATTTCTCTAAACTCCACAACGAGAACAACGACACTAACGAACAAACGGACAAGAACCACGTGGTAAACAACAACTTAATAACCGCCACCGCCGCATTCACCAACACCGAGCCATACCTCAACGATGCGACGGACCTGGTCACCGACCTAACCGGCTCTCTCATGAGCGAAGAGCTGAAACTTCTACACCTCTGACCCAATTCATCGTCTCACAACGACTCGACGACATACTCAAACTCAACATCGAGGCCAACTTTTGTCGAGCCGCTTACCAACATAAATGGGTGACCGCCATCAACAGCGCCACAGAAAATATCAGCACCCACGCAACCCACCCGAAGATCGTCACTTACCACCCCGACAACCCCCTCGACCCCACACCCACAAACGACGAACTCGACACTAAACTCATCAGGCTAAAACACTCCATCTCGGAAATACTTCACACACACACGCACAACACACAACCTCACCAAATCTCAACTCACCACTCTCTCCAACCTAAAATCGAAGAACCTCATCTACCTCCCCTCCGACAAGGGAAAAGAATTCTGCGTCATCAGCAGATAGGCCTACAACACCCTGGCCTTCCAACACCTTGACGATGACAACCTCTACTCCAAGGTCACGGGAATCACTCTCGCACAGATAGAAGAGCACATCAACGCCGCCTGGACCAACGTCTGCGACCGGCGGAAGCTCCCGAAGAAGCTGAGACACAACCTCCTCACGAGGAACAGCAGACTACCCGCCTTCTACCACCTTGTGAAAACGCACAAACAGGGACCCGACCTGAAGATCAGGTCCAATGTATCGAGAGTGGAAGGACCTCTCTACAAAATTTCATGGCTCCTAGCCAGAATACTGAAACCCATCTTAGACACCTAGCCGGGACAGGTTAACAGCTCCGAGGAGGTGTTGAAGCGCCTGCATCAAATGGATCCCGACACCAGAAAGGATAACAGATATGCCTTCAGCCTTGATGTAGTCGCTCTCTACACCTAGGTTCCGGCACTCTCGGCCGTCAATATACTGATGGAACGCGTCCAATCCACCGACCTACACTGCTTCGGGCTCAGCACCACTGACATCCACCATCTACTATCCATCCTCGTCGACAACACCTACTTCGGATTCCTTGACCAAACATACCAACAAACCTAGGGACTGCCCATGGGATCAAGCCTGTCGGGTGTGCTAGTGATCTCTTACATGGACAGTCTCGAGCGCAAGGCACTCAACGCCTGCCACCCCAACGCCGTCGCCTTTTTCTCAAGGTACGTGGACTATATCCTCATCCTCACATCTTCCCAAGACATGGCGAACAGAATCTACGAGACGTTCAACAACACGGACGATAACATTGACTTCAGTGTTGAACACCCCAACGACGACGGGTGACTTGTTCTCCTCGACTTCCGAATCAACATCACGGAACAGGGAGGGATCCACTGCATCTTCTACTGAAAGGCAGCCTGCAGGGACCTGTTCGTCCACTACAAGTCAGCCCTCCCTAACAGTGCCAAAAGAGGATACATCACGAACGAGATCGCGCGAATCAAAAACAGATGCAGCGATCAGCGAGTAGTGTCACTCATACCAAGCGATTCCTCGAGGTGCTGGAGACGAACGGGTACCCTACCTCGTTCACAGACAGAGTAGGAGACACCAGACGCAAGAGACAGAGAGACACCCAAGGCAAATGCTTCCTTAAAATGCCACACCGGGGCGAGAATACCACCAACGCTATCCGCAAGGCTATACGGAAGGAGGGCCTCGACATCCACCTGGCCCACTCGGGCCCCTCTCTGCGAAGATGCCTCTCCAGGAAACCCGGGAAATCAACTGATGCGTGCTCCGTCAGAGACTGCCCGATGCGCCATGCGAACTGTTGCCTACGTACATACGTCGTGTATAAGATAGAATGTAACAAATGCAACCAATACTATATTGGTAGCACGATCCGGCCGTTGCACATCCGGATCAAGGAACACACTAAAACCAGGGCCTCGTCTTTCCGGAAACACATAGCCAAATGCGGAAATAAAGACGGAAGGCCCATTGTCACAATTCTAACGACAGAAAGAAACGTCGGCACGTTACGTATCAAGGAAGCACTTTGGATCAAACGCCTAGGCCCACAATTAAACAACCGATCCGAGAGAAGCGAAATGAGGGGGTTGGTTTAAGTTAACAAACGATGCAGCAACACACGCACACACAAACACAAGCGAGACAGCAACACACACGCACACACACACACAGTAGCATCCCACCATACGAACATACTACACTGCCAATACAGAGGAACAAGGCAACAACACACGCACACCCACCCACACAAGCGAGATAGCAACACACGCACACACACACAGTAGCATCCCACCATACGAACATACCACACTGCCAATACAGAGGAACAAGGCAACAACACACGCACACACACACACACACACTCAAGCGAGACAACAACACACGCACGCACACACACACAGTAACATTCATCAAACAGGCAGAGAATGGACTGACAGCTAGCGCCACCCCACTCGCACAATTGAAATAATTACCTCGGCCGCTGTCCTCTGCTTGACCGACCCCATTTCACGCGCATGTGCGCTCTGCTGAATACCTCAGATATTCAAAACAACGAACAGCGGAGGACACGTTTCGCACCTTTCCGACAGACAACCTCCCCCTCCTCCCTCGGAAAAAAACCCCACTTGATGGATGTGAATCCGAAATATATAGGGACAATTAAATCTCTCCCAAGGTAACTCTTTCTCGTGTTGTTATTTTTATTTTTATCATTTACGCTCTTTCCTTCATTCCTCTACACGTTACAGTCTTATATACGCCATGCATCTCAACGTACACCCACTTACATCTCTCTCTCCACCACCGGATATTTACCCATCTGCATTGTCGAGGCTTCCAAACGACTTGAAGAAATTTACCTTATTATTCCACAATGCTTCAAGTAAACTTCAATATTCTCTTATATATATATATATATATATATATATATATATATATATATATATATATATATATATATATAGTTAAAACTTAGACGGGAACAAAAACAGAGAGGCAGTACAAATAAGACTTTATTAGGTTTACGCTTTTGAGATATATATATATATACACACATACATATATATATATATATATATATATATATATATATATATATATATACACGTGTATATATATATATATATATATATATATATATATACATATATATATATACAGAGAGAGAGAGGGTGTCCCCTAAAATGCATGCGCACCTGTTCGGGCAATATATATTAGAATGTTGTTGAAGAGAGTATATATTTTGGGGGACACCCGACATACATTATATATATATATATATATATATATATATACATATAATCCCTTTTTGAATTTGTTTTCCGAGATTTCTTAGCTGAAAACGTGTGTTGAAACAAATATTGTTATACTTTGGGAGGGTCATGTTGCCAATAAAAACACACGTTAGTTGATTTTCACTTCAAGTTATAAACTTCCAGTTGGTTGGTTCATTAACCGGGAGGTTGTTTATATATTCTCAAAGCTCTTTCGTCACACATTCTGTGACCTCCTCACGCACTGGATTTTTATTGTCTTTCCTTTGTTCTATCCTACACCATTTCTTATTTAGACCACCTATTTTCTCCCAGATCCCCAAGCCTATGCTTGCTTCTTTTCCTGGACATGTCAGCAGCTCCAACGAAGTCATGCAAATACTACATCAACTACAACCTAACCAACTTAAACTCAACAGATATACCTTTAGTCTCTAAGTTGTCTCCCGCTATACGACAGTACCCGCTCATCCTGCGCCCAACATATACTGCTTTCACCTCACTCCACGAGACATACATCATCTATCCGTCATCGTAGAAAACAAATTTAACTTACTACCCCACACATACAAACAGCCGGCCTACCCATGGGGTCCAGTATTTCTGGCCTTCTAGCTATCACCTATATGAACCAACTGCAACCTCGAGCGCTCAACCCATACCGCTCCCGTGTTTTCTTCATCCGATAGCAACTGAAGAATTAAGGAAGACTTGCTTATACGTCGACTCAACCCGCAAATAAATAATAGATTAGAACTCAGCACACAGTACTTGACGTAAAAAGACACACCCACAGGTACACAAACTAAATACCTCATACACAAAAAGAAAATTGATTTTACGAAATAATATATTGGCAATTGATGTCATTCACGTGGAAAACGAAGTAACCATCGAAAAACGCTTGAAAACGACTTAGAAAACCTTTTTAATCAAAATCAAAATTTTATCCCAAAGAGATGAAATTGGAACGTTATCTACTGAAGCATTCTTAAACCCTGATGAAAGGACTTTTAGGTCCCGAAATATTGGACAGATAAAAGAACAACAAAACAGAACAAAAAGATTACCAGGTAACTTTTACTTTTCGTTAACTCATCTTACAGTCCATTTTGCAATTCTCAGCCTTCTATCTCTTTCAACGCTCTATATTATATACATATTCAAGCTAACTATAACATTTAATTATATATATATATATATATATATATATATATATATATATATATATATATATATTGTGGAAGCTTAAAATTATATATATTTTTTATATCCGAATCAGGTTGTTTTTATAACCGTACCTAATTGTGGCTATTTCACCTTCAAATATTCTTTCTGCGTCAACGTGTCGATTCTTTCATTTTCTTTATATAAGTTGTAAATATCTAAACTTCTCCGATCGTTTTCTGACAAATTAGCATATCTTAATCGTTTTACAAGTGTTTAGATTTCTTGTCTTCGAAATAATCATGATTCTATTTCGATTCTATTTCGAATTATTCACACTTTGCCTCAATTTTATCATTACATTCGTTCACAATTATATCTATTTCAAATATCGCTCGACATTTCACCTGAGAAATTTAATTTTCTCTGTTGCCAGCTTGTGTTAAGAAATGAAAAATGAACGAATGGTTAAGTGCAAGCATGTATTACAATTATAAGTGTTTCTTTCTATAGACCAAATGGCAATAGGTTAGATGTAACTGGACATTACCAGGTTACAGTCGATGAATAGTGTATACATATTAATATATACTATTGATATTTATAATCAGATATAACTTGGACGCACAGAATTATATGCAAAGTTGTTTAAACCATGACTATTCCGCATTTTTTCTTAAATCCAGTATTACTTATCCATTGTGTCCTATCTCAGTTATTTCTAGTCGGTGAGACCTCAAGTATTTCTATATTATATCTGATAGAATTTGAAGTATGTATTCAATAATGTCCAACTATTATATATTAAAATAAATAAATCTATATAATGGTGTGGCGCCATTATCCTCGGCCACCCAGCTGGAGCACGTAATAATGTGTGAGAGTACTATATGTATATGTATATATATATATATATATATATACAGCTGGAGACATAAATGTATCAGTTTCCAGGGACGGTAAGCGTTAAAGCATTCATCCGGCATATTAGAAATTCGGGTTTCGATACATTGCAGGCATTTCTGCTAAATTTTTTCCGCGTCTCCACGGTCTTCTATAGTCACTTACGTTGATACGACTTCATTATATATATATATATATATATATATAATATATATATATATATATAATATATATATATATATAATATATATATATATATAATATATATATATATAATATATATATATATAATATATATATATATATATATATATATATATATATATATTATAAATCATGTCTACAGAATTATTAGATAAACAAAATATATACTCCATTTCCTCTGCCAAACAGCACAATCAGCCATATAAAAAAATCAATTATACTAAGCCATAAGGATAAAAGCTCCTATGAAGAAATCTCCGACAAATAAACGAGAGTGGCTTCTTTGCGTTTTCCACAGCAGGTTATTTATCCAACATTTCGACAGCATGCATAAATCGACCAAGTACATAATTAACCATATGCCATTCGGTGTAAAATCAAACATAGAAGAACTGTGTACATACCGTAACTATCTCTACCATGGTTTCATCCGTATTTTTAGATATCCTATTAATAGGAAATCCATTGAGTTCGGTTGTAACATATATAAATTTATGTATATATATATATATATATATATATATATATATATATATGTATATATGTGTGTGTGTGTGTGTGTGTGTGTGTGTGTGTGTGTGTGTGTGTGTGTGTGTGTGTGTGTGTGTGTGTGTGTACAAATAAACACAGTAAATTGTGTGTTTAAAATTACAAGGGTCGAAAGACCATGTTGGTTTGACGAATTTAAACTATGAAACAAAACGAAAATTCAAGATAAAAAGTACTAACGGTTTCAATAACATTAATCTCCTTGACAGATTAGAGATTTAATGTTTAGACCTGAAAATTGTGTTTGTAACAGATAATCCGTAGGCATATCGTCAGCAGGAGCCAATATATATGTAGATATAACAAGGAGGGTGTGGTAAGATACCAGGTGAATGATAACGCGCCAGAATACTCAATACTTATGGTAGTAGAGTGGGTAACAGGAAAAGAGTCAGGACTCCGACGGCTGAGCACTTTCGGCCATATTTGGGACCTCCAAGACAATAATATTTTATCATCTAAGCTGGAGCCTACTTTCCAAGGCAATATCTTACTCAGGAGGACACCGTCCGTACAATTTATGCTCGGAGGAAACGATCCAGATGCTGTTTGCAACAGCCCAATTGTTAAACGAAAAGGATTAACTCGTTACCTTGTGTAAACAGAATATATAGGACATATCTTATCTTCAAACCCCCTCTCGACCCAGGAGGGTAGATCTTGGCTTTATTTCCTTCTCAATTATTAACTATGATAGAGGAATCCCCAAGCATACTTAGGTAGAAATGGAATGTTTTCTTTGTTATTTACAGTTTCTAAATACACAAAAAATTCAGTGGAAAATGCTGGAGGGATTTTTTCAGTATAATATCAAAACATTTTTTATAAAGTGGAGATTTTCGCATTTAATCGTGGTGCCGGTTTCAGCCTTATATGCTTTTTCAACGGTGCAAGTGTAACGTGCAGTTAAGTTAAATATTTTTACGAATAATAATTAAATGGACAAGAAAAATTATTAGTTTTGCATGCATATTTACCTTCTCTAGATAAAGAGGAGGAGACATAATGTGAAATATATATAGGGTGTTTTAATTTATCCATATATATATATATATATATATATATATATATATATATATAATGCGTAGAAATGTCCATGATCTCCAACAGACAACCGATGAAAGGGAAATTATCCCCCGTTCGTGTATTCTTCTTATTTATAAATACACTTTATCCAGCAGCAACACAGCCCCTGTTCCTATATATATATATATATATATATATATATATATATATATTAAAGAGTTAAGCAATATTCAATGAGTACATCAAAGGATGAGTTTTACAGTCGATTGGAAGCAAACTACAGAAAATAATTTTCCATTTAATTTTCCATTTAATTTTCCAAATAATTTTCCAATAATATAACCATTTAACATATCAGGGTATGTCATGTATCATTATATTTTGTCGGATGAGGACGTACTGTTGTACCTCTGAAATATGTATAATAAAATGTAATTGATAAAAAGAACATCAACTTTAGTAATATTTGTATTTTAATATATATATGTATATATATATATATATATATATATATCTATATATATATATATATATATATATATATATATATAAATATAATGTCATATATAACCTCCAAAAATGCACGAAGAGCAGCATCAATAACCAAAGAGCAGCTGAGGAGGAATGGTCCATTGAGAAAACATAATTCAACCCATATGGTGTACCTGCATTTATATCTGATTGTATTGTGTTCCTATATTCACTTCCTAGAGCTCGCTTCCACAGTCTAGCAGTTCTTTTTTGTCGGACATGGTTGTTACCGTTGTATGCTCTGATTGACTTTTTCAAATTTCATTTGAAAAGGAAAATCAGAGTAGAGAGGGAAGTGCTCTCTTCCCAGCATTTTGTTGAAAGATGGGTGAGAGAAGCAAGAATGGCCCGAGTGAATGGGCCTACTCTGAGTATATATCTGTAAATTAAAGGTGGAAAACTGGGAGAGCGCACTTGCCTTGGTGGTCAGGGTCATTGTGGCTTTTTACTGGGCTTTCTCCACAAATGTCCCTCCGAAGTCTCCCCCCTATTGGGGAATTTTTCATTGTTATTTTTTGTTACACCCTCTGTTTTTTTTTTGTTTTTTTACACGCAGAAATGCCCATTTGTACCGTCCTGTATTGTCCTGCACTGTCCTTAAAGTCTACTTTATGTAAACCCTTGTGGTTAATAAAGAATTCATTATTAATACCAATCCTAGGGTGGTGGATTGGCAGTATCGGTAGAGGGTCGGACGCCATGCTAGGGTGGTGGATTGACAGTATCGGTAGAGGGTCGGACGCCATGCTAGGGTGGTGGATTGACAGTATCGGTAGAGGGTCGGACGCCATGCTAGGGTGGTGGATTGACAGTATCGGTAGAGGGTCGGACGCCATGCTAGGGTGGTGGATTGGCAGTATCGGTAGAGGGTCGGACGCCATGCTAGGGTGGTGGATTGACAGTATCGGTAGAGGGTCGGACGCCATGCTAGGGTGGTGGATTGACAGTATCGGTAGAGGGTCGGACGCCATGCTAGGGTGGTGGATTGGCAGTATCGGTAGAGGGTCGGATGCCATGCTTTGCAGCATAGAGTTGCGGCCATTTCCATTCTGAGTTCAAATCCCGCCGAGGTTAACTTTGCCTTTCATCCTTACGGGGTCGGTAAAATAAAGTACCAGTAATACACTGATAATTGTTGGCCTTGTGCCAAAAGTAGAAACAATTATTAATACCAATCTAGGGTTGTGGATTTGCAGTATAGAGTTACGGCCCTTTACGTACTGAGTTCGAATGCTACCGAGGTTAACTTTGCCTTTCATCCTTACGGGGTCGATAAAATAAAGTACCGATCACGCACTGGGATCGATTTAATCGACATTCTCCTTCCTTAAAAATTGCTGGTCTTGTGCCTAAATAAGAAACAATTATTAATACCAATCTAGTTACAACTATTATGGTTAATTATTATTCTGCACTGAGATTATTGCTGGCCTTGTGCCATAGAGTGGAAGTGATGATTGCCATGATAATTATGTTAGTATTGTTATTATAAAGTACCAGTAATACACGGTGATTATTGCTGGCCTTGTGCCATAGGGTGGAAGTGATGTTTGTCAAGATTATTATGTTAGTATTGTTATTATAAAGTACCAGTAATACACGGTGATTATTGCTGGCCATGTGCCATAGGGTGGAAGTGATGATTGTCATGGTAATTATGTTAGTACTGTTATTATAAAGTACCAGTAATACACTGGGATTATTGCTGGCCATGTGCCACAGGGTGGAAGTGATGATTGTCATGATAATTATGTTAGTACTGTTAATAATTGTTTCTATTTTAAGCACAATGCCAGCAATTAGCCAGTACATTACTGGTACTTTATTTTATCGACCCCGTAAGGATGAAAGGCAAAGTTAACCTCGGCGGGATTTGAACTCAGATCATAAAGGGATGTAACTCTATGCTTCAAAGCATGGTGTCCGACTGTTAATAATGTAAGAATATATTTACAGCGACCCCCCACCACCAGGCCTTTTTGTTGCCGTCGTCGCCGTGGTGGGTTCATTACTGGTGTTGTTGTTAGTGTTGCCGCTGTCTGGCTCTCAGGGTGGGGGTACTCGCTGGCATTCACTAGGTACTAATATCAACTACTGCAACGACCAGAGTGGGTGATGGGGCAGTGTTGCTGATGTTCTCGTTGTCGTCGCTATTGACTTGAATATAGCTGTGATGTAGTGTGTATATCGCCCTACCTCAGAGTTCCCTTTATTGCTGTTGTTGTCGTCTGTTGTTATTCTTGTTGTTGTTATTGTTGTTGCTGTTAGCTGGGTATTACCATCACTGCGTTTACAACGCCCAATGTAGGCGATGTTGGTCGCTATTTGCTGTTGTTGTTGTAGCTGTTGTCTTGAATGTGGCTGTCATCAAAATATATACCTCCACCCTCCCTCAGAGTTCCATTTATTACTTCTACTATCTACTGGACTCTGGCCACGCATAGACTATCGTTTGATATAGATCAACACAACGTACTTGAGGGGTGACGCTTTTGTAGATTTACGACCCTAATTCCTTGGAGATGCGTGAATCCCGATTTCGTTAATTGACACATGGATAGCACCATATTCCAGTAAACACGACGGCTGGGAGACACTTTCAGGAACTCATATGTCTGCTGAACCCACGAGCAGAAGGACGTGTTTTTTTCCTGCTAGCGGCATATCACAAAATCGAATTTCGTCTGAGGATACCGTTCTCATAACAAATGCATGAATTACATTTTAATTGCATGGGAGAACCGTTGAAATAATTATAATAATTATAAAACGATTTATGTAACATCAGCATCAATATTATCAATATTATTATTATTATCAATATTATTATTATTTATCAAAATTATTATTATTATATCCCACCCAAGGGCGAGCGTTTGGCAGTACCGGTAAAGCTTCATACACCCTGCTTTTGCAGTATAGAGTTATATCCCTTTATGCTCTGAGTTCAAATTCCGCCCAGGTTAACTTTGCCTTTCTTCGTTAAGGGAACGATAAAATAATGTACCAGTCACGCATTGAGGTCGATTTAATCGACTTTCCCCTCTCCCAAATTTGCTGACCTTGTGCCTATATAAGAAACCATTATTATATCACGCCGAGGTTAACTTTGCCTTTCATCCTGACGAGGTCGATAAAATAAAGTACCAGTAACAAACTTGGGTAATTGGTGGCTTTGTACCGAAAGTAGAAACAATTATATGATATATATATATATATATATTATATATAAAAATATAAATATTAATAAAATAGATGTTCTTTTGATCAATTACATTTTACTATACATATTTCGGATGTACAACAGTACGTCCTCATCAGACAAAATATAATGAGATGTTAAATGGTTAAGATTTAATCAAGGTAGTGATTAACCCAAGAGAAAACTTTACATATATAGCCTAATTATGTGAAAATGCGAAAACGCAATAAATTCATTAGAGAATGTGTGAGTAAGAAAAACGTTGCTTACTGTAACTGTTCTAGAGATTTTAAAATGTATGATACTACGATATATCTAGGAAAACATCTCATGAATCATAACAGCCAGTGATAGCCACTCGAAAAGGATTTATAAAGAGGGAAGGGTAAAGGGGGGGGGGGGGGTGATATATGCAGAAGGAGATGTTTTCCGAAAGTTAAACGGTTAAATTTGAAAATATTTAATTTACAATTTATAATATTAGGGTGAAGACTCCAGACTGGTTATTTATATATTATTTTTATAGATTCGATAAGTGTGTTATCATTTCTAAGCTTCTGAATTTTGTGAGGGTAACATTTAAAGGATTTATCTGGCACATAAAGAATGAAATATTATACTGTTGATTATTTAGCCAAATTTAAACTTTAACAAATATACCAACATATTAGGTATGTAAAGATTTTGAATTACTTATTGTTATAAATATTTAAATAACGATTATGTATATAGGTATATATTAATGAGCCAGTAAATTTTAGGTAAATAATAACGACGAAGATAAAAATAAAATAAGATAATAGATTGAGGCATGTTAAGGTTAAATATACACCTATGTATAACAGGGTGTAAATGTATTAATTATTCTTTAACCAATATATCAACATATTAGGTATGTAAAGCTTCTGAAGTATTTATTGTGAGAAATATTTAAATAACGATTATGTATATAGATACATATTATTGATCCAGTATATTTTAGGTAAATGATAACGAAAAATAAAAATAAATTGAGGCATGTTATGGCTAAATAAACACCTATATATAACGGGGTGAAAATGCATTAATTTCTTTTAGTTCAGAGTGTACGTAATCAAGAAATTTAGAAGTTAAGTAAAAATTGTGTATAGGAAGGTATAGGGAGGTATATATATAGATATATATTATGTATTAGTAGTGTAGTATACTTTAGGTAAATGATAAGTTATAATTTTATAAAGTAGAGTTCAACGTGTTACATTTAAATACATATATATATAAGAAAAACAATAATGAGTGCATGGATAATTCAGAGTTCAAAATAATGCCTATAATAATTTTTAGTTTGGATATTTTCTCTATATTTGAATCATATATATAGAAATGTGGTAGGTATATTTAAACATATTTAAAAATATATAAAATATAATATATAACTACATACATATTATAATACATTATATTATAAATAAGAGATCAAAAGTGCAGCAAAAATTCACATTTATATATGTTTGAATCTGTCTTAAATTTTAGATTTTAAAATGCAGTTAATATATTAAAAAATATATATATATATACTATATTATATTATACTAAAAATAAGAGATCAAAAACTCATTAAAAATTCACAGTAATAGATAATTTCTATAAAAATGTATGGATTGGGTATTAAACTAAAATTTAAAAGAGATCAAAAATGCATTAGAAATTCACATTTGTAGATAAGTTCGTAAATATGTAAGGATTGGGTATTAGACTAAATTAAAAGCATAGATAGGAAGATAGATAGAGAAACAAAGAAATGATGGTATTGATCAAAGTTAATAAAATAATGTTATGTGTATCAATGTTCCGGCATGTTATTGAACAAGTGTCATTCATTCGAGCGTGATTTCTTCTATAGATATCTATAATATAAAGCAATATTAAAGGCCATTAATGTTTTTCACTGTTGATTATATATTCCTGGTAACTAAGTTCTCGTTTTATGGGAGGCTAAAAAAGTGGGCGTATCTTTATGGAGGCAACTAGAGAATAATTCACTTTTTTGTTAATTAGGGTCTCATAGTTATTAATAATCAACAGGGTCTCCATTGTACAGAGCGGGCAGTTACTTGATATACTAGAGTTGCGGTTAATTCCACAGTTCCGAAGTTTTGTCCAAAGAATTGAGTATTTTAAATTCTTCTCTTTTAATGACCATATGAGCTGTGATAAAGACATGGATTATTTCTTCTTAGAGTTCGAGAATGAGCATTTATGGTTCGCGAAACGGGCTTTGAATGTGGAAGAGGTCGAACCTATGTAGTTGTATGTTTGTGATCAGTTTTTACGGTACATTTATAAACCAAATTACTATCTAAACAATTATTTTGCAAAGGGTAATTAGTTTTATTTCTACAATCCCATTTTGGTTTAGTATCATGTATGTTAACTCTATTATTAGGATCATTATGCTGGTTTGGTTTTAGGATTTTAGTGTTTAATTTGGCAATGTTTTGGGCCATGTTACTGGTTGTAGAATGTGAGAATTTAATGGTGTGTCTATTAAAAATGTAATGGTATTTATGTTGAGTAGGGAAAGAGGTGTCCAGAGCTTTAAAGAATACTTTTGCAATTGGTGTTTTAACTGCAACAGAAGCAGGGGGGGGGGGGGGGCAAACCATATGACTGATTTAGATCTAGTTCGTGTTCTCAATTTATTTGGCGTATGGGTGTTTGAATTATAATTATTAGATTTTCTCTTATACATGTTATTATTTTTATTATTATTATTAGGAATAATACTTGGATTATTATTATCTACATATTCTATATTATTCATATATCCTGCTCTTTTTAACGCGTTGTTGTAGTATTCAGCGTTTTTATCAAATATATCTTTATTAGCTGATATTTTATTAATACGTTTTTGCACACTATTTACTATAGCTTTTTTTACAGATCTAGGGTGATTTGAATAGTTACTAACATAATTTAAGTTTTCATTAGGCTTATGAAAAGGGTAATAGAAGCCGGTGTTTAAGTTAAAGGTAACGTCAAGGAAATTAACTATTTTGGTATCATTTTCTACTTCTAATTTAAGGTCGTACGTTTTAAAGAATTCTTTTATACTCTTCTTAACTCTATTTAGTTCTATATTGTTGTGTTTGACCACCGTAAATAAAATGTCGTCCTTATATAAACCACCGGTAATCTCCGGCAGTTTTCTATTTATCATGTTTAATATGAAAATCCCCAGAAGATCTGTGATTTGCGCGGAATCAGATGCCCCCATAGTGACATCAAAGTTTCTATCTCTATCTGAGCGTGTCCAATATTCGTTATTGAAGTTAATATGAGTTCTTCTGGCTGTTAATATTATATCTATTTCATCCGTGGTTAGATCAGTATGCTTATGAAAAGCCTTATTTAGAAACTTAGGTCTTATGGAAGAATAGTAGCTAGTAATGTCCATCTGGATGAATTTATAGTTTTTATTATCTTCAATATTCGTGTACCATTCAATGACCTCGTTTTTATCTTTTCATAAGCTCAAACTAGATCTCAATTTAAGAGTGGGTTATATTCTATCTATGATGTTTTTACTGATTATTCCTATATCCGATTTCGATGGAGCAATCAGTCTAACTGGCATCTCTTCCTTAAAGTTTCTTTTCTTATCCTTCAGGTTAATCCTCGGCTGTCTAGGTAAGAATGGCTCAGTTCTTCCTTGTATTCCTAAATTGGTAATTAATTTGTAGGCTTCTTCATTAATTTCAGTAAGATCCTCAGCCGGGGCTGACAAAGGAACGATGTACTAGTTTCAAGCTTATTAGCTGTCGTCAGCATCGTATACCTTCCTGCCAGATGTTTGAACATCTGAAAATGTATACTTTCCGCATGCATATTAACGGGTGAGCATCCTAATTTGCATACGTAATTAGGGCTGTTTGGTTGTTTACAAACGAACAAACCGAACATTATAATAAATGTTCGGTAAACCCATACGTATATATATGCATGTATATATATATATATATATATATACATACATACTACTGTACGTCTGTATACATATATGTATGTACGTATATATACATACTTACATTTAAGTATCAGCCGTACTAAAAGTGAGAAATGAAATTTCGTTTCATTCTTTTCCATTTATATATATATATATAGTGGTGGAACACTGGAAGGTAATATCCGTAGTGGTAGAGCACTCAGTCCATGGCACGAGTTAGATAGAAGTGGTTACACAACAGTTAGTTCACGATACCGAGAACAATTGTTTCACCTTAGCGGATTCCGAGCTAAGGATCCGCTAAGGTGAAACAATTGTTCTCGGTATGGTGAACTAACTGTTGTGTAACCACTTCTATATATATATATATATATATAAAGAATGAATAATAACAGGTAGACATCATAAAAAGGTAGTTTATTCCGTGTGCTTACAAGTGTTTCCACGGTGGTTCTGCAGCCTAGTTCCGCTACGTGCAAATTCACAAGTATTTGCAGAACTCGAATATCCAATGCTGTGACCACTGTTTCCTCAGAGCAGAATGGTAAATATACAATGTAAAAACCCTTAAGTGGGGTTGTTGGGGAAGATAGAGTGGAACAGGAAGAGAGAAAAGTAGGGAAGATTGAGAGAGAAGGAAAGATATGCAGGGGTTGGAGAAGTAGGAGAGAGTGGCTTGTAGATATCTTAATCAAAATGTTATGGTAGGGGTTTTATTAGTTACTTTTGGAGAGATGCGTAGATAGTTGAGGTCGGAATTATTTATTGCCCCAGAGGTCAAGTTCATAGATGTTGAGAGGGAGGTAGGTCAAAGGTGAGAGAGATAGAGTGTAATGGATGTAGAGAGAGATATATAGGTAGAGAGGGGACAGATAAAGTATATGTGGTGAGTGAACTTTTGGTTTTGTAGTAGTAATCTAGGAATTGTACTGAGTTACCATGTATAGTGATAAGCAGTGTATTGTCTTGTAGTGTGGGGGAGAAGAGAAAGTTGTTAGCTAGAAAGTGGTGTTGTAGTTACGGGTTCGAATGTTAAGTTATTTTATAGTGAGAGAATTTAGCTTTTAGTTTGTGGTTGCAGTATAATGATCGTTCAATTCTATCGTTAAGTAGTTTGTTTTGGGATTTTAGTATGTAAAATAGCTCAAGGTTACATAACCTGCAGTACTTCAAACCACTCCGATATGCATTTGCGCTGGAAAGTATATCCCATTTTAAGGTGAACTGTTGGTTGTGTTCACGGAGTTGCCAGGTCTTGTTGGCGAGCGTGGTCACAAAACGGTGATTCTGATGTTTGATTGAGAATCGATGACGGTACCAGCGAGATTTAAACGATGTGGTGGTAGATCCGATATAATACCATTTCTGGTCGTCCGATTCAACCGTGCATTGGTAAACAATGTTGGACTTTAGGCATTCATTCTGCAATGGACATCTTTCAGGTAGATGGCAGTTACATGCTTTGTTGTGGGTGGCGGGTATACCATGGATAGGTTGTGATAGCGGTACAGGTGGGTTGTGCAATACCCGTCTCCCATTTAGTGGTTGGGAGGCAGATATTGCGTTCTGCCCATCTGTTACTAAAATGTTTTGTTTTGTAGAGTTGTTTAATTGCCTTAAGTTAAGTTTTTTTATGTATGCTTCAAGGTTTGGTGCCGTGGAGTATGATAGTCTAATAGTTTTGGAGTTCAGAATTTTGCTGTACTTATGGGAACTAGGGAAGTGTTTATTGATTAATTTAAAGAATGAAAGAGATAGTTTTGTACTAATCGAGGCATTAAAAATAGGATTATACCAGATATACTTTCTACAACGTGATTTATTTGGTGGTGAACTTCTATTATTAGTATGTCTGGTAGTATAGTGTGTGTGTGCTTGTGTTTTAGTCCCCCGGTTACGTATACCTTGATTACGTGTAGAGCTATGTGTGTTGTGGAAATTACTATCGATGTATTCTATTGTATCCCGGTGGTCAGCATTCCTTAATGCATTATTGTAGTATTCAGCATGTTCGCTAAAAATATCAGAGTTAGACGATAGGCGAGAGATTCTAAGAGAAATACTCCGGGGAACTGATTTGATCATGGAGAGTTAAAGTCAATATACGTAAGGTTCTCATTTACCTTGTGGAAGGGTCGTATCTGTCCGGTATTTAAATTAAGAGTTACGTCCAGAAAGTTTACTACCTTAAGATTGTATTCGTATGTTATTTTTAGGCCCAGTTCACTGAAAGATTTTCTAATATTTTTCCGTAGCCTTTCAAGATTTTGGTTATTCAAGTTATTAACTAATAAGAGCCCGTCATCTCTATATATCCCCCCCTGTAGATTACTAAATCTACTATGTAATATGTGGGCTATGTAAATTCCCACGAGATCCGTGACCTCCGCCGAGTCGTTGGAACCCATGGTAATATCGAAATTTGTGGGTCTGTCCTTACGTTCCCAGTAGCAGTTATCGAACTTAATAATGGTTTTTCTAGCCTCGAGAATAATATTAATTTCGTCCTCCGTTAGGTCGGAATTGGCCTTAGCAAACGATAGGGCCTTACGTAAAGTGCTTGGTGAGATGGAAGAGTAGTATTCGTCTATGTCAAATTGTATAAACTTAGATTTATTCTTATTCTTAACATTATTAAACCAGCGAATTGCTTCGCTAGTGTTGCCCCATAATTTAATTTCAATTTTCTTTTTCACTTGAGTTATTACTCTGTCAAGTATATGTTTACTAATATTCCCTATGTCTGATTTAGAAGGGCATATAAGTCTAATCTTAGGGTTAGAGTCAAAATTTACCTTATGGTCCTTCAGGTTGAAGGTGGGGGTAGCGGGTATAATCGGCTCGGTTCTATCGTCTATCTTGAGATTCTTTACCACTTTGTATGCCTCGTTGTTAATATTTGCTAGCGTAGTTTCATTTGTTTTTCTATATTTTTTGTGTAGTTCGTTGCGTATGAAGTTATTATACGTATCGATATCCATGGTATACACGTTAGAAGTCTTGTCAGCTTTCACAACAATTCCATTGGTATTTTGCAATCTTCGGAGTAGTGCTTTCATGTTGTTCTGCAGCTCATTATTTCTATGTCTGTTGAACTTAATGTTCATGGTAGTTTTCAATAAGTCCTGTTCGAAAGCTTCGAGGTGAGGGTTTGTAGGTGGGTTTTTACATGATTTAAAACCATATAATTCAGACGAGTGATTGGCGCGTCCTTTATCGAAGTGGAAAGCTTTCCATCGTACACGCCGAATGAAGTCGTTACTGCGTTGAATCATACTGAGAATATATTCCCTTTTGTTAGGTATAGGTATGTTTTTAAGTGACATACCTATATGATGCCTTTCCATATTAATGCCGTGTGTCGATGTGGTTGCTCAACTATGTAGGAGACGATTATTAGGTATAGGATTATGCAAGATGCAGTGATGGTTAATTACTACACTGGATATGGTTGACGTACGGTAAGAGGTTACTCTACGAGTTATGGAAGAATTGTTCAAGAAACTTAGTTCCTGATCCTTCAGTATTCCGGAGTGTATATAAAGAATGAATAATAACACGTAGACATCATAAAAAGGTAGTTTATTCCGTGTGCTTACAAGTGTTTCCACGGTGGTACTGCAGCCTAGTTCCGCTACGTGCAAATTCACAAGTATTTGCAGAACTCGAATATCCAATGCTGTGACCACTGTTTCCTCAGAGCAGAATGGTAAATATACAATGTAAAAACCCTTAAGTGGGGTTGTTGGGGAAGATAGAGTGGAACAGGAAGAGAGAAAAGTAGGGAAGATGGAGAGAGAAGGAAAGATATGCAGGGGTTGGAGAAGTAGGAGAGAGTGGCTTGTAGATATCTTAATCAAAATGTTATGGTAGGGGTTTTATTAGTTACGTTTGGAGAGATGCGTATATATATATCATTGTTGACTCCGATCAAGAGGAAGCGAGAGTGTATTTAAATTAATCTGAAAATGAGAACAAACATCTCTAGAACAGCTGCTAAAACAGCCAAATGCTGTCAAAGACAGCGATCGGAAGAATGACTCAGAGGACAGAAACCAGTGACCAGTGGGTGGTAGAGGGACAATCCACGAGGTGGGTGACAGGCAGATAAAATATAGAAACGACGCCTGCCACGCAATTCATGGATTGTCTCTGTCGACAATTTCCGTCTCCCTTAACATCCTCCGGGGAAACGCCTACTCCATTCTGTCCGCCGGGGCTGTGGGGAGGCCAGCACGTGGGACCCCATTTGCTCACTATAAAGAGAGATCGGGGAGGGTGGTAGAGATGGGGCTGATGGCGGTGTGAGTTCGGCTCTTCCGTATTGGGAGACAGTGCAACTGTCAAGAGTGTATTTTCATACTTGTGACCACGGACAGTGTATGTAAAGCATGATGGTAAACTCTAAAGTCACTCAATCATTTAAACTGTCTACTGGTCTCTCTCCTCTGAGGTCTTTTAACCCATCGCCATCTTTGACAGCATTTGCTGTTTCAACAGCTGTTTTAGCGATGGGTTTTCTAATTTTTATATGACAATGTATATACTATATACTCTTTTTGTGTAGTCTTCTGTGATTTTGAGAAACGTTAGTCGATCCCCCTCCATCTTGTGTTCAATATTTCATTTTATTTTCGCTTTGAAAGAACACCATTTCATTTATTGCTACTTTTATTATACTTTATTGTTTCAAATGAATCTATTTTTGATAAATGTTGAATTCATTATTCTCATACGTTAATCTCTTTTAAAACATTTTTTCCATTTTATTCTTAGTTTTTTAATCTTCTGCTCCTCCAATTATTTCTATCAATCTCTATTCTTTTATTTATCAGTAATCATTTCAATGTTTAACTGAGTGTGCTCTATCTCAATCTTTTGTTTTCCTATTTTCTGAATATTTAGCAAACAATTCAGTATGTGCGTCAGAAAATATACATATATGTTGTAGCTGTCGTTACAATCAGATCACTACAATAGTTAATACGCTTTAACTAATCATAGTCTCCATGTGAAATTGATTTTCGTGGGATTAGGTAATAATGTCTGATTCCAGTAAACAAAGATAAGATCTGTAGACGCAACAACTCAGCAGGATATCTAAAATAGAAAATATTCTGATATAACCAAATTGAATCAACTCAACAATAGCTTTAGCAAAACAAATTACATTTCCATTGCTGCTGTCGAATATATAACATACTTTATTTAGCATTAATAGATGATGACCGATACATTTAGAAATTACGTGTTGACTGAATACTTACAGTATTATGAAGCTGTGCATAGATATTCTGCTATGTCCTAGCATTCACAAGCTGCTGCTTCTACGAACTGAAAGATTACAGCTCCGATATTATGGGCATGGGGTTAAAATGTCTCAGGTGAGTTGCTCCAGGTAGAGATGCTACTTCTCCGAATTGAGATATCACAGCTCCGATATTATGGGCATGGTGTTAGAATGTCTCATGAAAGAATCGCTGGTCAGATTTTACGGGCAAAACCAACTGACAGGAGACAATGAGGTAGACTTCTAGAAAGAGGGTTGGATAATATCCATGAGCTTAGCTTGTCTGGCTTGGGAGAACCAGCTGGATCAGTTGGAGACGGTTACTTCTGACAGGACATGCTGGTAGGAGTGTTTGAGGAATTTACCCGCACAATCCTCTCAGGGATAAGTGGGCGAAGAAGTTGTTTAATTCAAACATCACAATCGCCTATTCAAACATTATATTATTTACAGTTGAAATTACTGCTACCCATGGAACTTCTTTGCAAAAGAAAGGTATACTGTGTAATCAATGACAAACTCTGTTGGTTGTGAACGAAATATAGAGCAAATATACGAATTTTTTATTGTTGGTTCCTATAAAAAAAAATACATAGCAGAACCAACCTGGAGACAGCACAGATTCTAATGTTGCCATTGATGAGAAAATATTCGAATGAAGTTATGGGAGACGTCAGAAGCCAAATGTCGAAGGAATTCCTGTAGCGGCACCCCTGAAATTGATAATGTTTTGTGGGGTCATTTCTTAAGGGCTGGCATAATATGGAAGAGAATTGCTATCATGTTTAATAATATGGGTTTACTTTTTGCGTTGAAATCCAAAATTCTTCTTTTCTTCTTTTTCCTTATTCTTCTTCGCTCACTTATTCCTGAGAGAGCCGTGGGGACAGAGTCTTCAAACACTCCTTCCAACGTGTCTTGTCAGAAATACCCGTCTCCCACCGAAATTAGTATCAATTTGCTTTGAAATACTACCAAATCAGTTGTCTTCTCTTTCACCTTTACAACATTACGTTCGGCATTTTTATACCGTTTCTGCAGGGGTAAATAAACCGATTAAGTTTTGTTGTTAATATTGCTTCCTTATTGTATATAATAGTTTTCCTGGAGGTGAGACCCAGTAAGCCGGTCTCCTAAATTAAAAAAAATGTATTATAGGACAGTTGAATTCAATGAAACGAGACTGAAATGCTTATATTTTTGTAAACGTATGTAAAACAGTAATGGAAATGTGTGTCGTGTATGGTAAATTTTAATGTTGGGATCTTTATTACAGAACCTACTTTAAATTACGGAGGATGAAGATATGCATTTACGTTAGGAAATGTTCGGTTTTCTACTTATTAAGAGGACTGTCAAGAATTTAAGTGGTTGCATGCCCAGCTAAGTTATCAGCACTGTGTGATGCCAAGAAACTATTCTGATTTTCTAACGCTCGTATTGCGTGATTATTTGTAAACCATTTGTTATAAATGACATCCAGTTACACGAGTTGAATGCATGAATACGTCAGCATTTGTCTGCTATTAATTGTAACAAGACACAACCTTATGCATGATATACATTTCTTTGATACATAATATTTTGCATGCCCATTTCACAATATACTTGAGATACATAGAACAATCAAATTCACAAATACATCTTCCCGCAGTTGGATATATGGCAGCTCAGTCAATATTTAATATTTACACACATGAATGGAATTACTGAAATAGCTCTATACATCAGCTTGTGTCAGACTCACAGTTATGACCAAAAACTAATCTCTACTGTTTTTTATTTAAAAAAATAGTAAGGCCTAGTTAAACGATAATCTAACGTAGAGACATGTTATCTCATCTCTGTTATCTATTCTATAACGAAGGATACATTTAATGTTTGTTTTTATTTCACAAACAGTCTAGAAGATCTCCCGCTATGCCAAACTCACTTATTTCCATTTCAATCTTGTTAACTCCACGACAAAGTATCACTTTAGAAACATACCACCTCAGGCAGCTGTACTTTATCCATATGTAACTCTCTTTACGTTGCATTACAGTGAGTTATTGCTATTTACCTGCTGCAGTTTAATTTGTACATCAACATTCTTGATCTTCCTGTGGATTTATTCATTGGTGAAAATAATGGATTTTATGGATAAACTGACCCCCGTACGAGAAACATAGTTACAAAAATAACTTTATGAATAGAAAAATACGTGCATGCTATCATAATGAAGGGTGCATTGAATGATAATTGTTTCTACTTTTGACACAAGGCCAGCAATTACCCAGTGCATTACTGGTATTTATTTTATCGACCCCGTAAGGATGAAAGGCAAAGTTAACCTCGGCGTATTGAATGATAATAGACATGATTAAGACAAAGCTGTCTTAATTACTCATTACATGAACTCTATAGTTAATGAACACAACCACAAGAATATTGTCCGAACGTGGAAGAGCCGAACTCCCACTGTCATCGCCTCCATCTCTCTCGCCCTCCTCATCTCTCTGTATGGTGAGCAAATGGGGTACCACGTGCTGGCCTCCCCACAGCTCCGGTGGACAGAATGGCGAAGGCGTTTCCCCGGAGGATGGTAAGGGATATGCGGTGGAAGAGCCATTCAATCTCATGAGGCTCACACCTGCGGCTAGCCAGCTCAACGCCTATGGTGGTAAGTAGGGAGGTAGACCCAGAGCCAAAGTCAGCAGACGTTTCCACTGCTACAGGTAGCCAGCTCAGCGCCTATGGTGGTAAATAGGGAGGTAGCCCTAGGGCCAAGGACACCAGAAGTCTCCACTGCATCAGGTAGCCAGCTCAGCGCCTATGGTGGTAAATAGGGAGGTAGACCTAGGGCCAAGGACACCAGAAGTCTCCACTGCTACTGGTAGCCAGCTCAGCGCCTATGGTGGTAAGTAGGAAGGTAGCCCTAGGGCCAAGGACACCAGAGGTTCCACTGCTACATGTAGACAGCTCAGCGCCTATGGTGATGAGTAGGGGGGTAGCCCTATGGCTAAGGACACCAGAAGTCTCCACTGCCAAGGGCACGTCGGTGCCTCTCAAATGTGAAATGGAAAGGTTTTACCCGCTATAAATAACGCTATATATGCCTGTGTACACATGTAGGCTCCCATAACGTAAGGATGTGTGTTTGTGTATGCCTGGATGCATGTTTGACTAGCCTACTCTCTCTCTCTCTCGTTCTCTCTCTCTCTCCTCTCCTCTATCACCATCTCTCTCTATCTCACTCTCTATTTCATTCTCGTTCTCTATGCTTCTCCCTCTCTATGTCTCTCTCTCTCTCAATCCCACTCTCGCGATTCCTCTCTCTCTCTCTCTCTTTCTATTTCTGCCTCTCTCTCTCTCTCTCTCTCTCTGCCTCTCTCTCTTTCTATATCTGCCTCTCTCTCTCTCTTCTCTATCACTATCTCTCTCTATGCTTCTCTATCACTATCTCTCTCTATGCTTCTCTATCACTATCTTTCTCTATGCTTCTCTCTCTCTATGCTTCTCTCTCTCTATGATTCTATCTCTCTATGCTTCTTTCTTTCTCTCTCTATGCTTCTCTCTCTCTCTCTCTACCTCCATTTCTCTTTCTATCTGTATATCTACGTCTGTGGTGAACTTTGAGATAGTCTTTTCTCTTAATTTTCGAATGTATGGAGGCTACGTAAAGGAGGTCCTGTTTTCCTCAACATACATTCTAACCAGTTCTCTCTGTAATACGTCTATTCAGTAAAATACAGAATGCTATACAAAACAAGCATTCCATGTTTAGATAAATAAAATCGGGGAATTGTCAGAGATACTATCCTGGTGAAGAAACACCGGATTAAGGAATAATAAACTTAACATTGCAAGGGGAAATTACAAGGACAACTCTGAGTTGGAAAACATTAAATTGTGAATAACGTTTCTTATTTTAATTAATTTACTGCTGAGAAGGCAGAAACTCGCAAAGGTAGAAACTCAATCTGAATGGTGATATCTGCCACACGTTTTCCATATAAGTGACCTTTGCAATGACAAGTTGTCGCAATTCGTCCACTTACCATGTTGTGACTTTTAAATGGCTTTCTTGTACCTCGTTCGTCACTTCCCGAATAACCAGTTCACAATGATCCTTGGGTAATAACCGAAATAATATTATCGCGAACACAAGCGGCTGAAATAGGGCACCTCCTTAGGGTCTTCGGGGTAACATTACTCGAGAGTCACTTCAGGTAGAGTTGCTACTTCTCCGAATTGAGAGATCACAGCCCCAACTGCCTCAACGGCTCTCTCACACGTAAGTGGAAGAAGGAGGAAGGGGAGTATTGAGAAAGATGAGACAACAGAAAGGAAAGGAGATAAAGAAGAAGACAGTAACTTAATATATAGTTATTATTTAAGATTAAGTTGGAAGATATTAATGTAAATAGGAAACCTTTGAAATAATTTAATTAATACAAACAAAGCCGGCATTGCCCAAGTTGATACCAAAAGGGTTAAATGTGCTCACATGTGTTTAACTGGAACTTATTTATTTCAATATATAAGGTGAAGTGGTTTGATGATGGTTATTCTTATTCTGCAAATTTGTTTCCATATTTTATAGAAGCAATAAGAAAATTCTGCTTTGTTTCCATATTTCGTTAACATTTATGATGGTGCTTTGTTGTCTTACCGGATTTTAGAGTTTATTAAGTAAAAGACGAGAGAAAAATTATTGATTCAGCGTCTCTTGGATGTCATGTGCTGCAGGAAAGAGAATAAAAAAATTATTCAAAATTTATGAGATTCAAGCCATTTCGTATAGATTTATTGATTGAGGTTAGATAAATATACACTAATCACGTGGTTTACGTTGCGACACCACGGATCATAAGACACTCCCCTTTACGCACACACGTACAGTCACCCACATTCACCTGCATTATATATATATATATATATATGTGTGTGTGTGTATGTGTGCGCACACACATTCAGACACACACGCACACGCACACACACACATATAATATATGTATATATATATATATATATATATGTATGTATATAAATATATATATCCTAGAAACGATCGTTAAATAATGAACTTTTTTTGTTTAATATAAGGAATTGTTTGTTCATTATTTGTTTAATATTTTATATATATATATATATAGACATATATATATATATATATATATGTCTATATATATATATATATATATATATATATATATGTCTATATATATATTTTATAACATGTTATCCATGTGCAACCATGCATTATTCTTCTCTCCATTTTTTCACATATATTTACCTAAACTGCGATTCTGTTTTTCTCTCTCTCTCTCTCTCTCTTACTGCTCCCTCGTTCTCTCTGTTTCTCTTACTTTCTTTCGTCCCCTCTGTCATGTCAGTTAACACTTTCTCTCTACTGACCTCTTCCTCACACTTCTACTCACTCACTCACTGTTTCTCCCCTTCTCACTTCACCCCGTTCGCGATGTTAACGATTTTCCTTCTTTCTTACATTGAATTCATCTCGAAAAGTTTATTTTCTACTCGCTCATATATTCACCCCGCTTATACTGATAGAATAACTATGTAGCTTGTGTCTTTCCTATCTTTGGTTAGCTTTCCTCTGTGTTGTTTACTTGTCTCACTCGCTTTACGCGTTTTAATTGTCCTAATAACTTATTTTAGTTATTATTGCGCCAACGTGAGCTATATGATTTTTAATGTAATGAAATACCTATGACCGTTGGTAAATCACTGATGAGGAACTCATTTTATAACATGTTATGCATGTGCAACCATGCAGTATTCTTCTCCCCATTTTTTCATATATATATATATATATATATATATATATATATATATATATATATATTAGGTATAGGATTATCCAAGATGCAGTGATGGTTAATTACTACACTGGATATGGTTGACGTACGGTAAGAGGTTACTCTACGAGATATGGAAGAATTGTTCAAGAAACTTAGTTCCTGATCCTTCAGTATTCCGGAGTGTATATAAAGAATGAATAATAACAGGTAGACATCATAAAAAGGTAGTTTATTCCGTGTGCTTACAAGTGTTTCCACGGTGGTACTGCAGCCTAGTTCCGCTACGTGCAAATTCACAAGTATTTGCAGAACTCGAATATCCAATGCTGTGACCACTGTTTCCTCAGAGCAGAATGGTAAATATACAATGTAAAAACCCTTAAGTGGGGTTGTTGGGGAAGATAGAGTGGAACAGGAAGAGAGAAAAGTAGGGAAGATGGAGAGAGAAGGAAAGATATGCAGGGGTTGGAGAAGTAGGAGAGAGTGGCTTGTAGATATCTTAATCAAAATGTTATGGTAGGGGTTTTATTAGTTACTTTTGGAGAGATGCGTAGATAGTTGAGGTCGGAATTATTTATTGCCCCAGAGGTCAAGTTCATAGATGTTGAGAGGGAGGTAGGTCAAAGGTGAGAGAGAGAGAGTGTAATGGATGTAGAGAGAGATATATAGGTAGAGAGGGGACAGATAAAATATATGTGGTGAGTGAACTTTTGGTTCTGTAGTAGTAATCTAGGAATTGTACTGAGTTACCATGTATAGTGATAAGCAGTGTATTGTCTTGTAGTGTGGGGGAGAAGAGAAGGTTGTTAGCTAGAAAGTGGTGTTGTAGTTACGGGTTCGAATGTTAAGTTATTTTATAGTGAGAGAATTTAGCTTTTAGTTTGTGGTTGCAGTATAATGATCGTTCAATTCTATCGTTAAGTAGTTTGTTTTTGGATTTTAGTATGTAAAATAGCTCAAGGTTACATAACCTGCAGTACTTCAAACCACTCCGATATGCATTTGCGCTGGAAAGTATATCCCATTTTAAGGTGAACTGTTGGTTGTGTTCACGGAGTTGCCAGGTCTTGTTGGCGAGCGTGGTCACAAAACGGTGATTCTGATGTTTGATTGAGAATCGATGACGGTACCAGCGAGATTTAAACGATGTGGTGGTAGATCCGATATAATACCATATATATATATATATATATATGTCTATGTCTATATATATATATATATATATATATATATATATATATATATATATATATGTCTATATATATATATATGTATATATATATATATATATGTATATATATATATATATATATATATATGTATATATATATATATATGTCTGTCTATACATATATATGTCTATATATATATATGTCTGTCTATATATATATATATGTATATATATATATATATATGTCTGTCTATATATATATATGTCTATATATATATATGTTTATATATATATATATATATATGTCTATATATATATAATATATATGTCTATATATATATATATATATGTCTATATATATATATATATATATCTATATATATATATATATATATGTCTATATATATATATATATATATATGTCTATATATATATATATATGTCTATATATATATATATATATGTCTATATATATATATGTCTATATATATATATATATATATGTCTATATATATATATATATGACTATATATATATATATATGTGTCTATATATATATATATGTCTATATATTTATATATATATATGTCTATATATATATATATATATATGTCTATATATATATATATATATATATATATGTCTCTCTCTCTAAGAGCAAAAGACAATCTAAGTCAATGAAAAACATCCTAACACATGCCAAAGTACTGCCAACCACAACAACGAAACCCACAGTAAAAAAATCCGATAGACCCAACTGTGCCATATGCATCAACCTAATAGAGGGTTCGGAATTATATTTCAAAGAAGGACAACGTTTTATAGTAAAACACAATTTCACATGCGCATCAGAAAATCTAATATATGTATTAACTTGCTCAGGTTGTCAAGAACAATACATAGGCCAGACCAAAGACAGCCTCCGCCAACACATGACTGTCCATAGATCCCAATTTAAAATACGGGAATACAGGAAAATACCACTGAGTGAACACATTGTTACCTGTGCCGCCCAAAATCATCCCAACTTCAGAGTCTTTCCTCTCTACAAATTTAAAGATAATGCCAGCCACACCCAGCGCATCAGCAAGGAATCTTACTTTATTAACAAATACGGACCCCGTCTAAACACTTCTCCCTAAGAAGAACCCACAACATACACACGTCAACATACATACCTACATCAGCATACATCTCTATCCACATATAAAACAATGACATACGTAAACACACATGTTCTATGGTGCAACACAAATATGCACAAATTTGCATACCTTTTGATGTCTATAGATATAAACGCGCCGACACACACACATACATAAACGCACACATGCATTGCACACTGATGGGCACATACATAGTTGTACACAAGTATTCCAATACGGCAAGGCCTAATGGATTCCCCTTGCAGTACGTACAATCTGGACACTCACACACACCTTGGTATTATGCCAATACTATATATCATTTCACACCTTTTATTATTAAGGTTTTTTGATGTTCTATTGAGAGAATCGTTTTTACTGAAAATATCGAATAATGTACACCATTTTACCAGAAATAAATACTGGTCCACCCACCTACACACATTCTCACACACACATACACACGCGTACATTAACATACAAAGAGACATACACCCCCACACACACACTTCTCCGTATAAGACAAGAGCTGAAAAATATCTGTTAACATGTTAAAATATCCCCCACACACTAACAGACACATTCCTACTAACCATCCCTCTACCAGGAGTTTCTCTGCTACACACACACACACACACACACACACACACTTGTCTTAATAGGTTTTGAACTGTCAACAGGCTGCGGTTCGCACACACATTATCACAACAACGAACCTCTTTACTACTACTATACACACACACACATATTTGTTTTGAAAGACTTATTTTTCAGTGACTTCTCAATCAGCCGACACAAACCTACATTTGGCGCAAAATCAATTTTTAACATTCACATGACCTCTACCGACCAATCTAAATTGTTTTGACCACAAGAATTTTTGCAACACGAATTGGCGCGAAACTTATTTTAATACCGCTGGAGCCACTTTCTTCACATAAAAACAGGTAAAATTCCCCAAACTAATCAGATCAGAGCAAACATCACGGACGCTCTATCTCAAAATTATTTTTGAAAAGCAATAGAAATGCGCAACCGGTAAAACTTAAAACCAAAACTGAATACTAACCAATAATATTACTAATTCTCACTTATTCCTAATTAAACTATTTTTCACTGTTAACGATTTGTCAGCATTTTCTTTTCTATTTACCAATATATATATATAAAATATATACATGTCTGTATATATATATATATATATATACATGTCTGTATATATATATATATATATATATATACATGTCTGTATATATATATATATATATATATATATATATATATATACATGTCTGTATATATATATATATATATATATATATATATATATATATATATATATACATGTCTGTATATATATATATATATATATATATATATATATATATATATATATATATATATATATATATATATACATGTCTGTATATATATATATACATGTCTATATATATATATGTCTATATATATATATATACATGTCTGTATATATATATATATATATGTCTATATATATATATATATGTCTATATATATATACATGTCTGTATATATATATATACATGTCTGTATATATATATATATATGTCTGTATATATATATATATATATATATATGTCTGTATATATATATATATGTCTGTATATATATATATATATATATATATATATGTCTGTATATATATATATATATATTTATATATGTCTGTATATATATATATATATTTATATATGTCTGTATATATATATATATATATATATATATATATATATATATATATATATATACACATGTCTGTATATATATATATATATATATATATATATATATATATATATATATATATGTCTATATATATCTATATCTGTATATATTTATATATACATGTCTATATATATCTATATCTGTATATATATATACATGTCTATATATATCTATATATATATATATATATATATATATTTCAAGAATAAAAAGACGATCACAGAGCTGCAATAAAACAAAGTTTCATTACTTTCATATATATATATATAGTTATACTTTGGGAGGGTCATGTTGCCAATAAGAAACACACGCACCACATAGTTTCACTTCAATTTATTATAATAAATTTATAAATTTAGGAATTTATAAATTTCCGTTTGGTTGGTTGGTTTCACGACCAGATGATTGTTTATATATTGTCAAAGTTCTTTCGTCACACATTCTGTGACCTCTTCAGTGACTGGGGATTCTTTTCTTTGTTTGTGTGCCTCTCCTTTGCTCTGTCCTACGCCATCTTGTTTTTGTGTGTGTTGTCTGCTTAGTTTGCGCATGTGTTACATCCAGGTGTCTGTGTCTGTTTATATTTGTTTATTTATTTGTTTATTTACATGTTACTGGTTGGTTGTTTGTTCTATGTGCGTGTGTGTTTTCATTTTATCCTTAATTGTAAGTTGTGATTTTGCTATTCCACTCATGTTTTCTATTTAATTTTGGTTGGAGTTCATTTATTTTTATTGCCTCTGTGATTTGTCTAAATATTGCGTCTTTTCTGTGTGTAGATTATGTGTGTAGATTCATAAACGAAATATAGATATATATATATATATATATATAGGAACATGTATGACCCCGACGGCAGAGCTCAAGCCGCTTCGGCGGCTATTTCTGCTCTGAATTACAATTTTTAGCGTGGTAATTCCTTATATGGGAAGATTGTAGTTCTCAAAAGGATTGGTCAAATTTTTTTGTAAACACAATTAAGTCTTGGTGGTAGTGGGAGGTGGGGGTTGCTGCACTTGCCTGTAGAATAATGAGGGAGCCGGTCAAGCGTTGAAAGTGAATTCTATATACCAAATTCTAAGGAGTGTGTATGAAATTAGGCTAGGTAGAAAGCCGGGGAATTTGAGAGAGGGACGTTATAAAGTTAAAGGTTAAAAAATTGCGATTAAAAGATAATAAATAAAAAAATAATAAAAAAATTAAATAGTAACAAAAGTAGAAACACTTATTACTATATATATATATATATATGGGGACCGGCTTTCGACAAACAACACCACGCGTTCGACCAGCCCCCTGTATCATGAAAAGAAAATCCTTTTCAAGAAAATTATTGGACTTTTCCAACTTTAAATGTTTATTTTAGGTTTTGCCATCTGAAAACCTCAAGTTATCTAAACTGATAGTCCTCAGTGAAATGTGTATAACGGAGTTTTAAATAAACCTGAACTAACTAAGTATGTGCTCTATCTTGTGTTAATAATAATATATATATATGCACACGCACGCACGCACGCGCACACAAGCACGCACGCGCGTACATAAACAAGAAAGAGACAAATGAATAAATATATTGATAGATAGATACTTTGCTTTCCATAGTCTCCAATATTTACATTAATTTTATCCACATATATTTTCACTTCTTTCAGGTAAATGAACAACTCATTGGAGAAGAACAAATTTTGTTTGTAATCCTGGTAAGTCAGCAATATATATTATATACAAAGAATAGTGTGCTCATGCGCAGAGCTGGCACACAATAGGCTTCCAAATAGGGTGAAGACCCATAAAGACGGAAAAGAATTCCCTATCGGTCGATATTTTATAGGCTACTTCATGTTAACTCTGCATGTTAGCACACTATTCTTTATGCTATCTTTGTCCAAGTGGTCGGCGATGAATACCCGATTTATGTTTCATTTGATAAATAGCTCTGTTTATTGAATTATTTCCGTTATTTTGATTATTTTAACTCTTGCGATCATCGATCAAAGCTTAAGGCGGACACCAGACACACACATATATATATATATGAATATCTGTGTGTATTTTATTTTTATATTGTCCCAAAGTCCCTTATGGATGAGTTAACCAGGCGTGTACTAACTGCTTTTTCTAGCAAATACGTTACTCGCTCACTGTCCACCTTACTACCTATCTGTAACCACTGTATAACGTGTTAAGTTCTCCCTCCACCTCTTGCGAATTTCTCATTTCTTACGAAAGAAACTCTCCTTTTTTTGTTTTACCAGTGTATCACGTGTTAATTTCTCCCTCCACTTCTCGAGATTTTCTCACTTGCTATGAACGCGTCAGCAAACGGTGTTTTTTGTTACTGCGTCTCTTGAGTAGCCTAATCAACCTCAGAGCGATGATGCATTTGTATAGTGCAGGGACTTTGAAGAAAAAATACGTATATTTTTGTCTATTATTTCCTCGCTTGCTTTTTTTATTCCTATTGCATATATATATATATATGTGAAAAAGGTAACAGAAATAAACAAGCGACATATATATAATACTGGAATTGAATAAACAAGACCGTAGCGGTGTCATATATCAAATCATATATTTTTGCCTGATGAAAATGTACTGAAACAGCAGAGTACCTTTGAAATATATATAAAGTATATATTTTGAAATATATATATATTTTGAAATATATATATATTTTGAAATATATATAAAGTATATATTTTGATTATGCGAATGTTTTTCATTTGTAAACATTTTGAATAATATATATAAATGTAAAAAATGAAACGAAATTTCATTTCTCACTCTTAATACGGCTGTTACTTAAATATATGTCTGTATACGTACATACATATATGTATACAGACGTACAGTAGTATGTATATATATACATATATGCACACATATATATATGTACGTATGGATTTACCGAACATTTATTATAATGCTCGGTTTATTTGTAAACAAACATCCCGAATTAAGCCGTACAGTGTTTAGCAACCATCGTTAGCCTTTTGTTCAACACTGACAAAGGAATGATGTATTAGTTTCAAGCTTATTAGCTATCGTCAGCACCGTATATCTTTCTGACAGATGATTGAACGTCTGAAAGTATATACTTTCCCTATGCATATTAACGGCTGAGCAGCCTCATTTGCATATTGAGTGAGTTAATCGGCCGGGCGCACCGATTGTGTGCATGTATGTATATATATACTTACTACTCATTTTTTTTCCATTTATCGTTTTCGGTGCGCCCTGCCGATTAACTCACTCGATATGCAAATTAGGCTGCTCAGCCGTTAATATGCATAAGGAAAGTATATACTTTCAGACGTTCAATCATCTGGCAGGAAGGTATACGGTGCTGACGATAGCTAATAAGATTGAACCTAGTACATCGTTCCTTTGTCAGTATTTAACAAAAGGGCAACGATGGTTACTAAACACTGTACGGCTTAATCCTGATGTTTTTTTACAAACAAACCGAGCATTATAATAAATGTTTGGTAAATCCATACGTACATATATATATATATGCGTGCATGTATGTATATATATACATACTACTGTACGTCTGTATACATGTATGTATGTACGTATATATATATATATATATATATATATATATATATATATATATATACATATATATAAAGTACAGAACAATCTATGTTTAATACATGTTATTGCTGACAATCCTTTTTTCCAAACAGCCGTTTAGAATCATCGGATCATTAGCAAAGTTTTAACGCATAATTAAATTCCTATTTAAATGGAATTATTAGCAAAAAAATATTAGACAGAATCATCCCTCAAGTTAGGAAAAAAATCTATCTTATGCTATGGGGAAATACTGGTGGAGTTATTGAATGGTTCAATAATATTAATGTGAATAAAAATAAGAGAGTTATCCAATTTGATATTAATTCGTACTACACCCCTATTTCTCCTATCCTATTAAACAAGGCATTAATAATGGCTATGAATAATAGTGACCTTACTAGATCCCAAATTGATGTCATCCTTGCGGCCCGTAAAACCATAATTGTATTTGAGATCAATTATGGATCCGCACGGATACACCTGACAATTTTGACATAACTATGGGATCTAGTGTCTCGGCGCAGGTTACTGATTTGTTTGGTCTATATCTCTTAAATGAAATTCATAAGAATTTACCCTACCTCAACGGTGGTTTATAAACAATTAGTATAGAAAGAACTAGAAAACAATTGCATAAACTATTTAAAAACTTCAACTTAAGTATTACCCTAGATATAAACCCTAAAACGTTAACTTCCTTGATGCTACCCTTTGCCTGGACTCTAAAATATATACACCCTTTCATAAACAAAATGAAAAACTACTTTATGTAGATACCAACTCTAACCACCCTAAATCTATATTAAATTCGATTACTAAAGGAGTATCTAATAGAATAACCACTCTATCTTATAATGCTTTAGCTTGCTCAGGCCATAAAGATAAAATTAAATTTTCACCTAAAAAAATCATCTAGTTATAACCTTATTTCACACAATATGGCCATTAAATAAAATTAAAAGTAATAAAAGTACTGACAACTCTAACTCAAGTATTAAGGGTAATAATAAAGTTAACTCGCACCAAAATAAACATCCTAATAATAATAATAAAAACACATATAAATAAAAATAAAAACAATACTACAACTAACCTTACAAAAAATAATCACAAAAATAGAACTAATACATTTTTCAATCCCCCTTTCAATTTAAAAATTTCAACCTATTTCTTCTCAATTTTAGAAAGAAACTTCCCAGTCGGCCTTAGATACCATAATCTTATCAATAAAAATACTATTAAAATCTCTTACTTTACCACACCTAACATTGCGAACCATATAGCTAGTAGTAATAAAAGGAAGATTAATAATTATTTCCAAATGATTAAATCTCAATATGGGGAGAACTTGCATAACATAGTACCGGAGAATTATAGTAAAAATAAGAATAGTAGTAATAGCACTAATGAAATTAATAGCAATAGGAATAATAATCGTCATTATCCTAATACTCTTTCTAACAACCATGCATCTATTAACCAGCAAATAAACAACCAAAATAACTGTAATTGTAGAACAAATAGAACTTGTCCCCTGAGAAAAAAACTGCTTAATCAAAGACATTATTTACTCCTGTACGGTCAATACAAGTAACACTTCAAAAATATATATTGGTTCTACCTCAAACTGCTTTAAGACGAGATATAACTCGCATCTTCACACTTTCAAAAATCACAATCTAGCTAACCCCACTTCTTTATCCACCTACATACACTCTTTGAAAACTAGGAATAGACCATATACACTACAATGGGAAGTAATAAATAGGGCCACTTCTTATAAACCACCGAATAGATTATGTAACCTCTGTCTTTTAGAGTCTAGCACTATAATCTACTCTAAGCTAGACCTTTTAAATAGAAAATCAGAATTTTTACACGTGTCAACACTACCACCGACACTCTTTCCACAATTTCAAACCTAGCTGCTATATATATAACAATGTCAGATCTAGATTCCTCACCACTCTTTACTTCTATGTTTATCAGCATACGATATCCCCACATCATCACATTTGTGTATCAACTCATCCATTCATGTATCTCCTATTTATCTCAGATCCTATACTCAATAATAACTATCGAGAATAAACATATATTTACCACCACTTAATATATCTTCCTTACTAATATTTTACTTATTTAATTAATACATAAGTAAGTAGCGGACAATTAGGAACTTTAAATATTATATAAAAACAGATTATATATAAAATAAATATAAAAATAAATAGCATTATATAAGGATTCACTTATAATATAATATAATGTATGTTAACACATGGAATTTAATTAATGTTATATAAACAACTAACACTAGATTATATATTTTTCTGTTATAAATAAATATTCATAAATAAATCTTCCATTTAGTGAAGATATCCAATCACTTCTTTGAATTTAAACCGTTAGACATAACCACACCAGATCGAAAAATTAACATCTGACTATATAAAAGAGATCTGTTCAGAACAACTCTAACCCTTAATCAGATTATAATAAGGGCAATATACAATCCATAATTGTATCTATTTAAATATTATTTTAAAATATTTCTTAAATATAACCAATGTAATGGAAAGGGAAAACTCAATATTTATACTCACAACACATCTACATTTAAACATTACCAGAACAATTATCACTTTACATCCACCATAAACTCACATCTGAAACCGTTTTAAATATATTCATCTTGCTACATATACATATCTTAATACTACATAACATTTTTTTTGTAATTCACAAAAGCTTTACTTCTGCTTGAGCTGTTTATCTGATCCACTCTCAACGCATGCATTAACGAAACTTTCTATATGTATATTACACAAGTTGCTTCACAATGTTCACCTTATATTCTACCCATGCATTCCTGACTGCTTAATACCTTCATCCTATTACACCTATATTTTCTGATATCTTTGCCATATTATGCTGTATATGCTTCATACTTTTGCTCTCTTTACCATATTATTCTGTATATGCATTCAAATCCCGCCGAGGTTAACTTTGCCTTTCATCCTTACGGGGTCGATAAAATAAAGTACTAGTAATGTACTGGATAATTGCTGGCCTTGTACCAAAAGTAGAAACAATTATTCTGTATATGCTTAATACCTCTGCTTTCTTACTTTCTATATGCCTATGTAGCACTAATGATCTCATTTGCGAGTAACCTTCTTTTATACGCTTTATTATACCAATTGCTTCAGATCATAACCTCTTCACTCTCTTTGAATATGACACTGTTGATAGCAACAATAACATCAACATATCTTTATGATTGTTCTACTGAATAGGATTTTGATTATGTGTTTAAACTTTGTCAATGCTCCGATCATTCCAAACAGCTGTTTGGGAGAGACGATTGTCAGCAATAACATGTATTAAACATAGATTTGATTGTTCTGTACTTTATATTCCTGCTGTGTAATACATCTAATGTATTTACATTGAGCTATGTTTCATACTGGTAACAAATTAAAAAATACTGACCTTTCCTATTTATAATTATATATAGTTCATATATAAGTATACATATTATTATTATTATTATTATTATTATTATTATTACTCTTTGAGTATCAGTCATTGATGTTAGTTAACTGGAAAGTTTGTTGAGATGAATATCAAGCCACTACCTGCAGCCTCAGATATTCAGGACGTATCGGAGGGTTCTTGCTGTTCCCAGCAAGCATGCCTTTTGAAGCGTTCCAAAAAGCGTGAAGGGGCCAATTTTCCATCCCTGGAAACTTTTTGAGATAGTCCCTAGTGCGCCTATGACTATCGGGATCACTTTGACTTCATGGCAGTTCCAAATCCTTTTTACCTCCCACTTTAAGTCCTGGTATCGGTTAATTTTCTCCCTCTCCTTCTCTTGCACTCTCGTGTCGAATGGGCAGGCCACATCCACAATCAGGCACGATCTTTTTTCTTTGTCCCAAACCACCAGGTCAGGTCTATTGTGTTCCAGTTTCTTGTCCGTCTGTATCCTAAAATCCCACAGCACCTTCACCTGATCGTTTTCTATCACCGCCTCTGGCTTATCCTCATACCACTTCTCAGAATGTGGTAAATTGTTTACTTTGCATAGGTGCCAGTGGATCACCCTGCCCATCACATCATGTCTCCAGCCTTTATAGTGAGTCTGGGCTAGGTGTTTACACTCGGATACAATGTGAGCCACAGTATCCTCTCTCTCTCTCCACAGATCCTGCACAGTGGGCTAGCCTCCTCCTTGTAAATGTGGTGTTTCAACCACTTCGTTTTGAGGGCCTGCTCCTGTGCAGCCATTAACATTCCTTCTGTAGCCTTTTTAAGGTCTCCTCTTTTCAACCAGTTCCATGTATGTGGATCTCTAAATTCAGTTTTCTCAAAGAAGGTACTATGAAGGGATTTTCCCTGAAGGCTGCTCTTTCTCCTTGATGTTATTTCCTCCTTGGACATCCCCTGGCCTATTGTCCCCTCCTTCAGTACAATTCTGAGCATTGGCTCCTTACTATCAGTCACGTATTTGTGTAGGTTGTTTTTCTCCATCTGAACACAGTCCTCTATGCTGATAAGACCTCTTCCACCCTCAGATCTCCTTAAGTAGAGTCTATCGACATCACTCCTCTTGTGAAACATATTGTAGATAGTCAATAGCTTCCTAGTCTTCCTATCCATTTCTTTTTGTTCAGCAACATTCCATCTCAGAATTCCCGCACTGTACCTAATAATAGACACAGCTCGGGAATTTACTGCACTTATGGCATTCCTACTGTTCAGATGTGACTTTAATACGCTCCTTACTCTCCGAAGGTATTCAGTTCTTATCAATTCCTTCATTTTTTGGTTCTTGATGTCATCAGCCTCCAGAACGCCCAAATACTTGTATCCTTCCTCAGAGTCAATTTCTTTTATCATCTCACCTGTTGGTATTTGGATTCCGTTACTTCTGCTCAACTTACCCCTCCTCATCACAATGACTCCACACTTACTAATACCAAATTGCATACATATATCATTGATGAAAATACGGACAGTGTCAACAAGCACATCCAACTCCTTCTCACTCTTCCCGAAGAGCTTAAGATCGTCCATGAAGAGGAGGTGATTGATGGTAAGCCCTCCCTTTCCCAACCTGTATCCTGCTCTCACTTTTCGCAGTACACTGGTCAGGGGCATCAGGGCAAGGACAAACAACAGAGGGGACAGACTATCCCCCTGGAAGATACCTCTCTTGATCTTCACGCTTCCCAAGGATTCTCCAGTTGATGTTAACTTGTTTCCCATGACTTCATACTTTTGCCCAACAACTGCCTGATGTTATCTGCCACCTTGAAGATCTCCAGGCTTTTGGTGATCCAAGAATGAGGCACCATGTCAAATGCCTTTTTGTAGTCTATCCATCCCATGGCAAGACCAGTGTGTCTCCTCTTGCAATTCCTCATTACCATCTTATCAATAAGTAACTGGTCCTTTGTACTATTGTATTATTATTATTATTATTATTATTATTATTATTATTATTATTATTGTGTGTGTGTGTGTGTGTGTGTGTGTGTGTGTGTGTGTGTTTGTATTTACGCGTCTAGGCTTTCAGAATTTTTTTACATTTTCCCCACTATATGTAAAACTTGTTCAAATGTGTCATGTGTGGTGTCACTCAACATGCGGTTGACAAATAAATATCTTTTTTAAATATCTAATGTTTCTGGTGTGTTCCATACAGAGAAATTGTGAGGGTGTGGGTTTGATTCTCGGAACGAGTAATACGTTGTGTCTTTGAGCAAGACACTTTATTTCATGTTGCTCAGCTGTAGAAATGAGTTGCGACGTCACTAATCCCAAACTCTATCAGTTATTGCTTTTCCCTTGGATAACATCGGCGGTGGGGAGATGGAGGCCAGTATGCAAGGGCGACTGCAGTGCTTTCACAAATAAACTTGCTTGGATTCGTGCCTCGAAAGCGGGACCTTCTACGTGCAAATCTCATGGTCATTCATAACCAAATGGTGTCTACTCCTACCCTTACTTTTCACCCAAAATTTGCTAAGCTTATGTCTAAAATCAAATTGGCAGAGTCGTTTAAACGTCAGATATAATGATTTATGGTACTCATTCCGGCTCTCTGCTCTCTGAGTTCAAATCCCGTCGAGGTCAACTTTGTCGATCACCCTTTCGAGGTCGATAAAAAAGTACCAGTCTAGTACTGAGGTTGATTGTTCCTCTATATCTCTTTCCCATTTCCTCTCTCTCACTTTCTATCGTTCTCTTGAAGAAATCTGCTGTACTCATTCTTGGAGCAGGATGGGCTCCACCAGGCTTAAAATGCTCAAGAAACGCCGTAAGTCAGGAGTTACGTGACCATACACACATACATACCTAGATTAGAAATAAACATTTTTGTCATATGTACATTTAACTTGACTAAACTGATTTTTATTTCAATTGTTGAAATAAGTGTAAAGTTTGCGGAATGTAACGTTGCATTAAATACGTGACTAGGTTTCTCGCAAATCTGTTAACAATCTCGAACACAAAGCAGGTGTATTTATTGATTATTAGAACAAAACGAACCAGGGGCGTGATTGGTCGCTTTTAAAATTTAAATGTTTATAACCTTCACTTAGACAAGAAACTAATATGATGCGTGAGTTGAAGTAATTAGTATTACAGTTAATTATCTAGAGTAATTAGTTGTTTCTTAATTAAGTGTCAGTTAAATAGATGTGAGAAGCAGCACAGTGTTTATTTCTATTAAATTTTTGAAATAAAAAAAACAGCTAATACTTAGTCTTAAATATATTATCTCTTGAAGGAGCGATTGTGTGCCTCTCTCATATATGTATGTATTGTTAACACTAAACTATCAGCGGATTACATACTCGCAAACGTCTGCACACTAACACAAATACCCACATAAGTATATATATATATATATATATATATTTATATATATATTAAGTAACAGCCGTACTAAGAGTGGGAAATAACATTTCGTTTCATTTTTTCCGTTTATATATATATATTGTGTGTATATGTGAATTATTTGTGGGATAACATTGTGACTCTAGCCATTCAATAAATTATTACAACGTGCATTATGAAAACATGATATGTTCTATAAATACAAAATACAATGAAAGAAATATATTACTTTTCCTACATTTCCTGATAGAATGATGACTTTGAAAAAAGTTGAATATATGAAAGGTAAAGTTGAATAAGTTGAAGTAATGCTGTAATGAAAGACTTACATGACATGTAAAAGGTGTGCTGTCGTGAGACATACGTATGTCTTTAGAAACATTGCGGTGCACCTATTAATGTTAATCACGGACTTAACACTTTGATGCACACAAGCCGATACACGCATGTACATATATATATATATACATGCATACATATATGCTAACATACATATATGCTAACATATATATATATATATGCATACATATATGCTAACGTACATACATATATGCTAACATACATACATATATGCTAACATATACATATATATATACACATACATACATATATATATACATATACACATACATATATGCTAACATATACATATATATATACGCTAATATACATACATACATATATGATAATATATACATATATGCCTACATACAAATATATAAACATCCACGTGTATGAGTGTGTGTATATATTTGTTTGCTTGGGTGTGTACAGAGAGATAGGAATAAAGAAACAATTGGACACACACACACACACACACACACACACACACACACTGACATACACTGACAAATACATCCATACACACACATGCACGTGAATTAATGCATTTAGAGAGAGAAAGAGAGAGAAACACAATTGAATACATATACATCCATATATTTGTGTGTGTGTGTGTGTATATATATAAACATATATATATAGAATTCACAAGAATCAAAGCTATGTTCAAAGCATTTATTCACTTACATTTGTTTCATCCAATCTTACTTTTTCTGAATGTGAAAATGATGGTGGATACGAAAACCATAATTTTCTTTTGCTTCTTCTTTTTCTTTTTATTTTTCTGCACACATACTTTTTTGTTCTATACAAAAAATACCTTACCACTACAATCAACATAATAATCTTGCTTACCCGCTTAAAGTGATTGCATTGCTTGCATTACGTGTAACACCCTGCC
>CAXHJY010000866.1:75000-77500 GCA_964016885.1 Eledone cirrhosa
ATATTAAAAATATTACATATTAAAAATATTAAAAATAAAAATATTAGAAAATACTACAATAATAAAATAATAAAAATAAAAATAAACCACAAAGATCAACCCTTCAAAATTAATTGACAATATATTGCCAAGTTCATTATAAGCATCAGAGTCGAAAAATAGATAAAGCCAAAAATTATCTATCAAATCGCATCTAGCAAAGATCATTTCAAAAAGTTTAGGATGCCCATTTGGTCTACATGTGTTCTTATATTTAATATAGAAGTTTATCTAGTGTAACGTTTATTCGAAATATTTGGAGCCTCAACTTTTAGGGTAGCTTAATTTTTCATGAAAAATGTTTAAATAAAAATAAAAATAAAAATAAAAAGAATAAAAAGAAGAAATCAAAGATTTATCGGCTAGTTTCCCATATAATTATAAATCAAACTAAATATACTACATTTTAAATTTAAATTTATATTTAAACGTTGAGTTTAATCTATGTTTGCAGCAACTGAATAAATTTGTCCGTAGATTAAGGGAATTTTTAGATTTTAGTATAAAGAATATCTCCTCTGCGCAGAGGTCACATGTCTCAGAGGATGAATTAAAAGGAATCCCTCTTGAGACTATATTCCAAGCCGTCGAATATCTAACGTTATCTAGCTTAAGTTGCCAGAGTACGCCTGATAGTGCCGTTGAAGATTTTTTGCTTGGATCTGTGAAAGAATTCTTGTGGTTATTATAGCGAAGTTTAAATTCCGTCGATGTGGAACCGACGTAGTTAAAAGAATTAGAGTCAGTATTAACATTACAATTGTAATGGTTAACTCTAACCACCCCAGATCTGTCAAAAACACTATAGTAAACTCTGTTCAAAAACGTATCTCTAGGATCTCGTCGAATAGAAAGATTTTCGACGAAAAAGCCCAATACTACAATGAAGCATTAGCTAGAGCAGGATATGCTGATACGATTGTGTACATAGATAATGATAGACAAACTAAACAAAATAACAACTATTTTAATTACTGCAACAACCTTAACAACTATAATAGAAAGCATTACAATAATTCCAAAGGCCAAAAAAGAAATAGAACTAGGAACATAATTTGGTTTGCCCCCCCTTTCTCACTAAACATTAAAACCCACATCGCTAAACTATTTTTTAAAGCTCTTGATAATCGCTTCCCTAGAACACATAGGTATCACTCAATTTTCAATAGACATACAATAAAATTAACCTACTCATCCACCAAAAATTTAGCACAAAATATTAATAGAATAAATAATAGGAACTTAAAACCTAGTGATAATAGCATAAATAATATACAAGTTAACAAATGTAACTGTAGAGATAGATCTAAATGTCCGTTAAATAACAACTGCTTAGTTAAAAATATAGTATACAATTGTAATGTTAATACTGACTCTAATTCTTATAACTACGTCGGTTCCACATCGACGGAATTTAAACTTCGCTATAATAACCACAAGAATTCTTTCACAGATCCAAGCAAAAAATCTTCAACGGCACTATCAGGCGTACTCTGGCAACTTAAGCTAGATAACGTTAGATATTCGACGGCTTGGAATATAGTCTCAAGAGGGATTCCTTTTAATTCATCCTCTGAGACATGAGGAGATATTCTTTATACTAAAATCTAAAAATTCCCTTAATCTACGGACAAATTTATTCAGTTGCTGCAAACATAGATTAAACTCAACATTTAAATATAAATTTAAATTTAAAATGTAGTATATTTAGTTTGATTTATAATTATATGGGAAACTAGCCGATAAATCTTTGATTTCTTCTTTTTATTCTTTTTATTTTTATTTTTATTTTTATTTTTATTTAAACATTTTTCATGAAAAATTAAGCTACCCTAAAAGTTGATGCTCCAAATATTTCGAATAAACGTCACACTAGATAAACTTCTATATTAAATATAAGAACACATGTAGACCAAATGGGCATTCTAAACTTTTTGAAATGATCTTTGCTAGATGCGATTTGATAGATAATTTTTGGCTTTATCTGTTTTTCGACTCTGATGCTTATAATGAACTTGGCAATATATTGTCAATTAATTTTGAAGGGTTGATCTTTGTGGTTTATTTTTATTTTTATTATTTTATTATTGTAGTATTTTCTAATATTTTTATTTTTAATATTTTTAATATGTAATATTTTTAATATGTAATATTCTTTCGTAATATTTTTTAGTTTTCTATTTTATTATTTTATTATTACTTATTATTATTATTGTTATTTTTTAGTTTTTGTTTCTGATATATATTTTTATTAGTATATTGAAATCTGCTCTCTATTTCTGCTTGATAGATAATCTTGTAGAGTAAAGACAGGAATAGTAGTAATATTGACTCTATATATATTTGTGTGTATATATATACACATATATGTATACTTAAATTTTTATACCACAATGAGAATGTTTTCCGTGAACTTAGGGTTTGCAGAGTTGATCATGTAAATTCACATAGATGTTTGTAG
>CAXHJY010000866.1:82500-92500 GCA_964016885.1 Eledone cirrhosa
GCTAGCAATCGTGAAGTTGTGAGTTCGATTCTCGGCCCGGGTGGTACATTGTCCCCTTGACCAATGCACTTTATTTCACCTTGCACAAGTTCGTCTCAACTGTCGAAATTAGTTGCGACGTCATTGGTGCCAAACTGTTTCGACTATTGCCTGTTTATATTTCTCCTTGGGCAACGTCGGAGTGGTGGAGAGAGGAGGAGACTTCTATGTATGATTGACAGCTGATCGTCCACACAGACTTGTACCTCGGATTCGAGGGAATAGGGAGGGACAATTTCTAGGTGCAAATCCCATCGTGTCATTTATGCAACTATATACAGTCGCAGTAGAGAGGTATCTCCCTTTGCGATCTGAGTTCAAATCCCACCGAGGTTAACTTTGCCTTTCATCCTAACGGGGATCGGTAAAATAAAGTACCAGTAATGCACTAGGATTATTGCTGCTCTTGTGCCAAAATTAGAAAGAATTATTATTAAGTGTGGTGGATTGGGAGTATTGTTAGAGGGTCGGACGCCATGCTTTTCAGCATAGAGTTACGTCATTTATGGCCTGAGTTCAAATTCTGCCGAGGTTAACTTTGCCTTTCATTGTTACGGGGTCGGTAGAATAAAGTACCAGACACGCACTCGGGTTGATTTGATCGACTTTCCCCTGCATTGTGCCTATATGAGAAACCATTATTATCAGCAGGTCGGTGGACTGGCAGTATCGACAGGGCCAAGGACATCAAAAGTCTCCTCTACATATATTTTGTTCTGCTGTGATCTGTTTCTGTGTTGTGTACTGCTGTACTGCATTATATTGTCTTTGTATCATTTCTCTACTGAGAAGGCGGTGGAGTGGCAAAATCGATAGAGCGCCGGAAAAAAGTGTAGCAACATAGAGTTATGCCCCTTTACGTTCTGACTTTAAATCCCGTGCGAGGTTTGCTTTGCCTTTCATCCTTACGGGTTCGATAAAATAAAGTACCAGTCACGCACTGGGCTCGATTCAATCAAATTTCCTTACGCTCCAAAATTACTGGCATTGTGTCTAAATCAAAAACCATTATTATTAGTGAATTGGCTTAGCAGTATCGGTAGAGGGTCGGACACCATGCTTTCCAGCATAGTTACGTCCTTTTACGGTCCGAGTTCAAATCCCGTCCAGGTTAACTTTGCCTTTCATCCTTACGGGGTCGATAAAATAAAGTACCAGTAATGTACTGGATAATTGCTGGCCTTGTGCCAAAAGTAGGAGCAATTATTTTTAGTATTATCAGCAATTAATGTACACATTCTCTCTTATATACACACATATATACACAAGGTTCGAACAGAAAAGAACCAAACCCCACAGTCACTTCCTCTGTCTCTACTGCTCTCCCTATCGCTCAGCATTGTGGATTGGAAGTATCGGTAGAGGAGCGGACGCCAAGCATAGAGTTACGGCCCTTGCCATTCTGAGTTCATATCCCGCCGAGGTTAGCTTTGCCTTTCATCCTTACGGGGTCGATAAAATAAAGTACCAGTAATAAATACACTGGGGTAATTGCTGGCCTTTTGCTAAAAGTAGAAACAATTATTGTAGGGCCGTGGTTTGGCAGTAACGGTAGAGGGTCGGATGCCATGCTTCGTATCATAGAATTACGTCCCTTTACTGTCTGAGTTCAAATCCTGCCGACGTTAACTTTGCTTTTCTAATGCATTGGGGTAAATGCTGGCCTTGTGCCAAAAATAGAAACAGTTATTGTGAACAAATTGAGTCCCACACGCTGGCCACCCCGCGGCCCAGGTGGACAGAATAGAGAAGGTTTTTTTGCCGAGAGGATGCGATGGAGACTCGCTGAATGGCAGGCATGTTTTCCACCATACCTTTATATAATCTCTCTTCAATGGTCTAGTACTTCTGTTCCAAACAGAATTATGCCACGAAAATAATTGTTAGTAAGAGACGATGCCATTTCTGTCCGGATACACACATTTTTTTGTTAATCTTAAATTGTGAACAAAACCGTTGGAGATAAAATATTTCCAATTAAGCAATCAGTGGTTCACTGCATTCCAGGTTGGTTTTGGTCAAGTGAAACATAGGAATGTGTGTGTCAATGTATGTGTGTCTCTATCTGTGAGTGTGTTTGGGTGTGTTGTAAGCATGTGTGCGTCAGTGTGTGTATGTGTCTGTGTGTTTGTCTGTGTGTGTGTGTGTATGTGTCAGTGTGTTTGTCTGTGCGTGTGTATGTTTGTGTATGTATTTGTGTATTTGTGATTGTGTATGTATTTGTGTATATGTTTGTGTTTGTGTGATTGTGTATCTGTGTGATTGTGTATCTGTGTGTGTGTTTGTGCTAGTATGTGTGTATAGGTTTGTGTATATGTGGGTGCGTCTGTGTGAGTCTGTCATGATTATGAATGTGTCTATGTCTGACTGTGTGAGCGTTTGTATGAGTGAGTATATTATACATATATACACACAACACATTCATAAACACACACATACATAAACACACATACACAACACACACAACACTCACATACACAACACTCACATACACAACACACACATTCACAACACATACACAACACATACACAACACATACACAACACATACACAACACATACACAACACATACACAACACATGCACAACACATGCACAAACAGAAAAAACACACATAGTTACACAAACAACACACGTACACACACAAAAACACACACGTACACACACACACATGCATACAGAGACACACACATAACACACGTACACACATACACAACAAACACATAAATATACAACACGTACTCATACACAAACACAACACAAAACACATATTCACAAATACAACACACATTTCCACAACACAATACACACACAAATACAACACACTCACAAATACAACACACATTTACACAACATAATACACACACACAAATACAACACACATTTACACAACACAATACACACACAAATATACAACACTCACATACACAACACACACTCACATACACAATAGAACACTCACATATACACAACACACAACACTCACATACACAACACACAACACTCACATATACACGTATTCATATATTTCCTAATAACTGATATACTGTTGTTGTAACATGTTGTTCTATCATCTTTTTATTTCCCTTTTCTTGTTCTTTTACTCATATATCAATATCTTCTTTTTTCTTCTTTGCCCACTTATTCCTGAGAGGGTCATGGGGGCTGGGTCCGGTCAGAAACACCGGTCTCCAAGTGATCCGACTGGGGCCCCAAACGAGAGCAGTCAAGCTCATGGATTTTAGCCAATCATATTACTCGGGGTCTACCCCTGAGTCCCCTACTTGGTCTTGCCTGTAAAATCTGTTCAGCAAATCTATACCGAAACATTCTAACCACATGCCCAATGTATTTAATACCTTACTTACGGCGACTAAACCGGCAACCCCACCAAACTTGCTTGGTCGGGAGGATGTTATTTGGACACGCTGCAGGATGAAATAAAAGACCCAACGAAGGGCGGAGGAACTCAGCGGAGTCAACGGCCATCCAAATAGTACTTTTTTTTTACCTGGGAGTGAAAAGTCCTAGGAAAGTGAAAACATTTTTTTCACCTTGGAGTGAAGAGTCATAGGAGAGGGAAAATTTGAAAAGAGAACCTGCGGTTTCGGAAGCATCCGACGATGTTGACCAATTCTCCTTTTCGGGTAGTGTATCCGATGCTCATAGAGTGGGTTTGGTCGAGTGCAAGGCCTTTCCACACTTTAAAAAAAATTCCAAGTACAGACATTGTTTGTTCAGGATATGTTACAGGTTCGTGTGGCTGCCGGTGACCTAAACGTTCACCAAAGTCTATAATCTGACAAGCAGAGTTTGCAGCCATCATATATATATATATATATATATATATATATATATATATTACCAGAGGTACCCGGCGTTGCTCGGGTATTAAAGAGCAGTTATGTATACCATTTATGTCAATACTTCAGTGCTGCTTCGAAAACTATAATTTTACAAAATCATCGGCTTTTTCCAAAAGGGGGTTTCTGCTCCCAGGGAGTCCCCTACTCAAAATGTGCCAATTCTGAGAGTTCACATTCATCTGTAGAACAAACGTAGCCCATGTGGCAAGTTTTGTGAAAATAGGTTGCGAACTCCATTGCATTGCAATGCATCAGTCGACTCCAAGGAGGCGGTTGAAGGGGGTTATCTGCCGGGAGACCCTATAATAAATATCTGGGAAAATGGAAGTGTTAAGGGTGAAAGCAGCGATTCTTTGCTTAAACTTTAATCTGTTATTTTAATAAATATATAGTAATAAGCAGTGATTCTGTGCTTAAACTTTTGTATATATATAGAGAGATTTATATATGTATATGTCTATATATATGTATATGTCTATATATATATATATATATATATATATATATATATATATATATATGTATATATGTGCATATATATATGTATATATAAGTATATATATGTGTGTGTGTGTGTGAGAATGTAGTGAAGATAATACGTCTGCAATGAGGTGTTCGTCAGAATGTCGTTATTCAGACAGCCAGACATACAGACAGATATTATAAGGGCTCGACGGAGATGGATAACCAGCGCTTAACACCTCTTTAACAACAGAAAATTGAAAAATAAAAGCTGCAGTTAATATATTTAGACCGCAAGGAATATATAAATGCAAGTTTTAAGTCAATCGGAGTAGAAATGTGGATTTGTATAGACTTTTCAAAAATGAGGACACACACACAGACAGCATCAGTTTTATATATATAGATGTATATAATCTCTTTTATATTGATTGCGTTGTTAAGAAGAACGCCCAACGAACCAATGGTTTTCTTTTTCCTTTCTTTCTCGAAGTTAGATGTGTGTATGTGTGTGTGTGTGTGTGTGTGTGTGTAGTGATGCGCGTGGCTGAGTGGTTAGAGAATTGGATTCGTAATCGTGATGTTCTGAGTTCGATTCCCGGACCTGGCGATGTGTTATGTCCTTGGGCAAGACACTTTATTTCACGTTGCTCCTTCTATCTGGATTTGAGACCGATAGATAGTATTAGCGATTTCAAAGACCAATGGAAACATTGTTTCCTTGGTCCGATATGACGAAAGTCGATATATATATATATATATATATATATATATATATATATCCAAAATTAAGATAAATTAAATGAATTCAATCCAAATCGAAATTGAGGGTGTCATGTCATAATGGCATGCACCATATCGCCTGGAAAATAAGCTCAAAGATAAATATGAGCATTTTATAATAACTAGAAATTGATTAACATATAAATATACATGAATAATCACAGGAGATAATTTTTTGGTTACACGCGTCTAAAAATTATCTCCTGTGATTATTCATGTATATTTATATGTTAATCAATTTCTAGTTATTATATATATATATATATATATATATATATATATATATATACAGATTTTAGTACAGTACTAATAGATGAATATTTTCATTATTGTGTGTATTGGATTGTTCGACTATCTTCGAGAAAGAAAGAAAATCGTGGGACCATTGGGTGTTCTTTCTAACAACGCAATCAATATAAAAGAGAATAATCGCATTTCAATTTGGAAGATTATTTTTAAAAATTGCGAAATATATTAGCGCCAGCCAGGCGGATAACATTATTTCTGATTTGCAAAAAGGAGATGCTTAAATATAGACCGGTGTGTGCGCATGTGCGGACATTTTACACAATGTGTGGGAGTGCTATTTCTATCAACTATTTTTAGGTTCTATATTTTCTTGCGTGATGAGAAATTTCCAAGGAAAATCGCTTGGAACAGCAAGAACTCTTTCGCTCTCTGTTTTCTAAGAAAACGTACAACAATAGTTTTTCTTGTATATCCATAGCAACAACCTTATGGTTATTCCCTTTTTGTTCTCTCTCTCCATCTCTCTCTCTCTCTCTCTCTCTCTCTCTCTCTCTAATATAATTGTGCATTTTTACATCCCCGTGCTTTTTTTTGTTTCGTTTATCAACTATATATTTATATATATATGTGTTTGTACGTATTTATACACACACGCACACACACACACACACACACACACACACACACACACACACACACACACACACACACACACACACACACACACACTCACACACACACACACACACACACACACACACACACACACACACACACACACACACACACACACACACACACACACATATATATATATATATATATACTGTGAGAGAGAATATGTTCTTATTTCTTGAATGCAATACCCGAGTATAACTTTTAACTTTATTTTTTCAGTATAAGTTGCTGGAGTATTATCATGTATTCTCTAGTAGATATAGAATCGTTTGTTTGTTTGTTTCAATCATAAAAAGTTGGAAGTCCCACACATAAGTGTTACTTTTTATATGATTTATAATCACTGGCTATTGAATTTACAGATTGATAGAAAGACCAGTAGCTAGGAGAATGAAATTGTCTTCCATTTCCTCATGTTGACATATCGTGGTAAATATATTGCTTAATATTGTGATTGATTTAGTGCAGTGGATGGGAAGTATCGGTAGATTATCGGGCATGTTTGTCAGTTTAGGTTCTAAGTTAAAATGTCACCGAGGTTAATGCTTCCTTTCATCCTTACGGGGTCAATAAAATATAGTACCATTAACACACTTGGGTCGATTTAATCAACATTCCCCTCATTCAAAAACGTTGGCATTGTGCAACAAACACTATTAATGTGTTACCTTTCTTTATGTCCAGTTTAAATTAAAACAGTTCAGTAAAAAAAATTATTGATTTATTACAATATCTATACAATATCATATCCATTGAAAGTTGTTGTTTATTTGGTATTGGTAATCCATTAGAGTCCAATAGCATTTATTTCCTTTCTAAGAAAGTGAAATAAGTGCATTTTTCAAAATGTCGTGTCTGGTATTTCAGTGTCAGTTACTTTAGATTCTGCATTGCTTTTAAAGGCTTTTCTTTTTTCATTGTCTTTTATTTCCTTGAGATTTGTATCTCTTATTTGCCGTTTATCTTATCTCGAAATTTTGTTTAGAGTTTTAAGAACAATCGGATGATTCTCTCTTCTATATTATGTTTGTATTATTTCATTTAGTCCGTTATAATAGAAACACGCATAGATATTACCATTGATGTTGAATAACTAGGGTATATAGCTTTGTACATGTTTGGTATCTTTTTAAGGTAAAACATTTCTTACAAATAGTGAAGTCTGTTTGTCCACAATCATTATATCCCAAAGATATATGTTTACTCATAGCTTGGCGATTCTCCATTAATTTAACTTGTATTATTTTTATTGCCATTTGCTAAAGCTGCTTCTTTGTTATCGGTTACTTGGTATGTTTATGGGAACTATTTATCTGTTTTAAGTTATATATATATATATATATATATATATATATATATATATATATATATATATATATATATATATATATAAACTTATGAAAATTAACATAGAGAGGACAAGAGAACAAATGAAAAGAAGGCAAGAGAAAAAGCAATATTTGGGGAAAACTTAACGTGAAACTTATTTTTTGAAAATAAAAATACAAACGAAAGACGCAGAACTTCAGGATCATCGGCCGTTTGGATAGAATTGGGCAGTTTTCATTATTGTAAATGGGGTTGTTGTTTGCAATATCAGCGGTGCTACTGCCATCAAAACAAGCAACTACTTTTTAGCTCTTCTGTCCGCTTCACTACCTTTACTGCTGTCAGTGTCCAGCGGTATGAACACAAAGTTCCTATGACCAACCGTGATATAATAATAGCGAGGACTTTAGACACCAAACGAAATAATAGACCAGAGAGGTAACAGTAAATCTGTCAACAATTAAGTATAGGAACTTTACCCGGAGCCAGTAAACTCAACCAGAAGGTTGTTACATCTACTACTAGAACTTACTAAGAAAAGAGATTCGGAAACTCATATGTCTGCTGGCATCACACCTGGATGGTAATACAGCGACATATCCCCACAAGTGCATAACTACACCTATGATTGTATAAGCATCGGATGCAGTCACATGCATAACCATATAACAGAAATATATATCATGTAATAGAAATATATATCATATAATAAAGCAATAATGTTGAAGTAACCCCGCCACAAATACTGTCAATTTCATAAATGAAATACTCCGTGACCAACTTTTATCTGGGATAAACGTTGTAATAGGGAATGAACCAAAGAAATACGTCTTTAGTTTATAAAACACAGATCAAATAAATAGGATGGTAACTGCATGCTGATACTTAACCTAGATTAAAACGATTGAATTGAATAATAAATGAGACATATTTAATTATCACCCCTTTCAATATAAAGCCGTTTATCAAATATAATATATTTGATACATATTATGGTTCTTAATTGTGCCCCAATACATTGCTATACACACTGCTATGAACGTAATCAATGAAGACAATATTTAAACACTTCTGAAGTTATGTAGTAGGTCTCTTCTGTCTAAACTAATATTTCGGAATTTTATTTAATTAATATTTATATTTCTTGTTATATTTGGGGAGGGTCATGTTGTTATAATATTACCAGAAATATATAGTAAAACACACTCACAGTTTTGTTTGGATTGGTTTTCGATCAGTATATGTTCTATCCCGATAATTAATTCTGCTGGTAATCAATGTTTATCATTGATTAACCAACAGTTAAAAATATAGATATAAATATAGTTTCTCAGAGTTCTTCCATCACGCACTTTTAATTATAATTATAGAAATATAAAATATACTGAAGCGAAAACCAGCCCAAACCGAACAGTGAGTGTGTTTTACTATATATTTCTGGTAATATTATAACAACATCACCTTGGAAGATTTTTTATCGGACCTATTAAATGTACATATATTTAATAGGTCCGATAAAATATCTGCCACTACACTTTCACATCTAATTTGGAATGTAAAGGACAACAATATAGACTATTCAATATCTTGGGGAACGATTTCGAAAGCACCTGCATACCTAAATATGGCTTTCTCAAGAATATGTCATGTGTGTATCGAGGAAATTTTTTATATAATTAATTGTCAAAACTCTATTAATTTAAAAACAGAATTATTTAGTTCTTGCAGACATCGCCAAAAATCCACTTTCCGAAGTATCTTTAATCTATGATATTCATTACACTTGACTATATCTTATACACCTTTAAAATAATGCTATTATTTACTGAGGTTTTCTTTAAAAAAAGATTTTTTTTAAAATGATCTTCCTTCGTAAATTTAGTATTTTTACCATTTGATATTCTTTTCCTAATGATACTCTTCTTAATCTATTTTTTAGATTTAGATTGATAATCTTTAATTTACATTCTGAAAGATATCCTCTTTACGATAGTTCTTCGAAATGCACTCTTGACTTATCTAATAATACATTTTTTCCCTCTTTTTAATCTTCAAACTTTTCACACATCTTTCGATGTAGATAATATGTAATAGAAATTCTCATCCTTGAAAAACATATAATATAAAATACCTTATAACCTCACACAAAATAATATATAATTTTCTCTACATACTTTCTAAGTAAATCATTCATCAAATTTAATGATTAGCAAATAATATTGGAGTTATCTTTTCCTTTACAATAGAGCAAACATAGACATGATAACTTGTATGATAAATTATATAATTTCGCTAAATTAACAATGTTCTGAAAACATTTTCAATGTTGGACCAAAATATTTGAATCTACAAATTGTTCTCCTCTTACAACTTTTGTTTCTTAAATATTTATGTAAAATATAAAATCAACATCCTTCGTAACTCATATGAGAAATGTAAACAACTAATAATTGTGATTTATTTCTATAAAATCACCAATAATACTTATACTTGCACAATTATTAATCTATATAGATATTTATATACTTACAACCTGTTGCAATGTAATAAGATAAAATGTACTTACAACCATAATTCTTCATATAATCTAATTG
>CAXHJY010000866.1:95000-102500 GCA_964016885.1 Eledone cirrhosa
TATATATATTGGTATATATATATATATATATATATATTGGTATATATATATATATATATATTGGTATATATATAAATATATATAAATATTGGTATATATATATATTGGTATATATATATTGGTATATATATATATATATATATATTGGTATATATATATTGGTATATATATATATATATATATATATTGTATATATATATTGGTATATATATATATATATATATATATGCACTGGTATATATATAAATATATATATACATTGGTATATATATAAATATATATATACATTGGTATGTATATAAATATATATATACATTGGAATATATATATATATATATATATATATATATATATATATATATATATATATATATATATACATTGATATATATATATATATATATACATTGATATATATATATACATTGGTATATATATATATATATATATTGGTATATATATATATACATCAGTATATATATATATATATACATTGGTATATATATATATATATATATACATTGGTGTATATATATATATATATATATATACATTGGTATATATATATATATATATATATACATTGGTATATATATATATATACATTGGTATATATATATATATTTATATATATATATATATATATATGTATACATTGGTATATATATATATACATTGGTATATATATATATATATATACTAGCAACAGTATCCAGCGTTGCCTGGGTAGGTAAAAAAATATCTGCTTTGATGTAAAGGTGTTGATCTTAGCGACTCCGAGTTTCTTGAAAATCGGTCGTAATGTGCAGCAAATGGCGAAATGTTGAGTGAAATCGTATGGAATATGTGGGAGGTGGAAGAAATCGTATTTTGAAGAGTTAAACGGCTCCCACAGCGTCCCTGAACAAAAATGAAAAATGTAAAGCTACTATAAGATGTGCAAAGATAGTTTCTATCGTAGTATAAAAGTTTAACCAAATAAATTGATTTATGTGTGAGGTAGAGCGGAAGTTTCGAATTTGATCGAAATCGGTTGAAAAAATGTGGGAGTTAGAGCCGAAAAGGCGGAAATTTGAGCGAAAAGGTGGTATTTTCGAATATTTAAGCGGCTGCCACGCCGTTCCTGAACAAAAAATCCAAAAGGTAAAACGACTCTAACACGTGAAATCATCAGATCTAAAGTAGTTTAATGTTTGAACAAAGTAGGTTGATTAATGTGGGATCTAGAGCCAAAGAAGTGGAAATTTGAGTCTAGAAGTGGTATTTTTGAATATTTAAGCGGCTCCCACGCCGTTTCTGAAAAACAAATGCAAAATATAAAGCCATTAGAGGATGTGCAATGATAAATTCTATTTTGCTTTAAAGCTTGAACCAAATCGGTGGCAAAATGTGGGAGCTAGAGCCAAAAATCTTATTTTTCGATACCTAAAAAAAGGTGACCCACCTATCAATTTTTATCTGCAGAATGACCCCGGAATAAAAAAAACCATTCGCTGATATATAGAAAACACTCCCGCGATGACTAATCTGAGCCTGTAAAGTTTCATGAAAATCGGTCGTAAGGTGTAGGCCCCTATAGCTAATACACAGACACACACACATACTTAACTTTATATATATATACATATATATATATATATATATATATATATATATATATATATATATATATATATATATATATATATATATTATATATATATATTGTATATATATATATATATACCAATATATCGACCCTATGAAACCATGGTAGAACAATGAACTAATTAACAACCTATATCAATATTTATATATGACATTTACATCATGGCGATCGTGTAGGACTTGAAATGACTTTTGATGACTCTTTGTTTTGAAATTAGCAATTGGTCTTTGTCTTGAAGGGATTGCTCTAAAAATATGTCTATATTCTGTGTTTTATGGACAGGCATAATTAATTTAAAATACTACATAATTTGCATTTTGTTTACAGTTAAGAAAACTTGACAAGTTTGAAGGATTTTATATTTTCTTAGTTTTGTTTTGTAATAAGAAATCCATCGTCATCTAACACAAAACGAATGAGTAAGACAATTAAATAAAGCTATGTAATTACTGATGAGTGATGCGCCACTTTAGGCTAACATAATGATAATCTACCTCAGTTGAGAATGAACAGCAATACCGCATCTATACCCTTTAGCATATTGAACAGTTCTGAAAATTACTTGGGTTAATTGCACGATCACTAATTACTCTCTTCATCTAACGGTAGCTATCAGGCATTCCTAAAGACATACCTTCGTCAAGGGTGCAAATCTAAATTCGTTTCTGCATGGTGAATAAATATATTAATATTATTTCAATAATTAAGCATACAGAAATACATTCTAAGTGGACTCATTCACAATAAAACATGATTAATAAATAGATTATATGTGAAATAATTTTGTGTGAAAAAGAAAATTTGTTTTCGCTCTACCTAAACGTAATTTTGAGTGAATAACAATAATATTGTAATAGTATTATTAATATTCGCCGAGGTTAACTATGCCTTTCATCCTTATGGGGTCGATAAAATAAAGCACCAGTAATATCCTGGGATAATTGCTGGCCTTGTGCCAAAAGTAGAAACAATTATTAATATTCGTTTCAGGGCGGTGGATTGGCAGTATCGGTAAAGGGACGGACGCCATGCTTTGTAGCATAGAGCTATGGCCCTTTACGGTGTGAGTTCAAATCCACCGAGGTTAACTTTGCCTTTCATCCTTACGGGGTCGATAAAATAAAGTGCCAGTAACGTACTAGAGTCCATTTAATTGCCCCCCCCCCAAAAAAAAATAAAATACTGGTTTGTGCCTATACTAGAAATCATTATAAATATTCGTTTTGTTTGCGAGCAAGCAGCCTCCACTACCGCTGGAACAAAAGTATTACGGGGTCATCTAGAAAACACACATGTAACATTAAATATATGATCTAATATATCTAAGCATGCTAGAGGACAAATGCTAAATGCCAATAATGACGATGATAGCATTAAAGGTATTTCATATTTGGTTTCCAGGATTACTGAATATACAAATATCATACAGACTGAGATATTGACGTTTTGTTAAACTAATGGTTTAAGTAAGACAAACTCTATATCTATTGTTCATCTCTGACTCGTAGAGTTTGTATCTAACGATCAAAACGGCCGGAGCTCAGCCGTCGGAGTCCTGACTCTTTTCCTATTACCCACACTACTACACTAAGTATTGAGTACGCTGGTGCGTTATGGTCCACCTGATATCTTACCACAATTTCTTTGTTGTTATATATATATATATATATACACACACACACAAGAGAGTGTGTATGTGTGTGTTGAAGTTTGCTTGAAGCAGTGTTCGATAGGAAATGTATAATTCTATATTTTTAAAAGCCATACAATGCATTAGAAAATTAAAGGTGCCAAGATGACGACAGAATATTACTTTGTCTAATTTAATTATCCAAAATATGTTCGGGGTTTAAAAACCCATTATCAAGGGTGTATTCCTATGATGGTCGTAAAGGACCAGTCGGAGATGAGTTGTTGTTAGGATGGCAGATTTAGTTTATATATATATATATATACATATAGCCTACATAGAGCACACTTTTCCTTTACCTTTTCTACGGAAACTCTTTATATATATATATATATGAAGAGTTTCCGTAGAAAAGGTAAAGGAAAAGTGTGCTCTATGTAGGCTACAGAGCATTTTAGTTATGTAATAAAGAACATCATATAATTATTTCATTTAACAAAGGCTTCACGAAGACAAGCGATCGTCAGAATGGACGATCAAAGTCAGACGTCTGTGCCAGGCTCGTCTATCTTCGTGAAACCTTTGGTAAATGAAATAATTATCTTATGTTGTTTATATTACACACATATATATATATATATATAAGACACAAATATTGAAACTGACATACACTACAAACCAACAGACTCCAAACAGTACCTGCTATTCACCTCCAACCATCCAAAGCACACGAAGACAAACATCCCTAGCAAAAGAATTTGCACAATTGTCTCCAAATATGAAACGCGAAATAAAAGACTTCGAGAATTAAAGGAAATTCTACTCGAAAGACAGTACCCACCATTACTAATAAATAATGGAATAGAAAGGGCTAAAGCAATAGTCATTGATGAATTACGAAAACAGAAACAAATTCAAGGTATGTCCAATATTCTATCATATATCTCAACACACAATCCAAGAAGTGCGGAAGCTTACAACACTGTTCACAAGAACATTCCAATATTGAAACAAGACCCAAGAATGAAAAAAGCCCTTGAAACACACAAAATAATCAAAAGCAAAAGACAACCGAAATCACTAAAAACATTACTCACCAATGCCAAATTACCTACCACAAACCCACAACCAACTGTCAAAAAATGTGGCCGCTTTAATTGTGGAACCTGCACTCACCTCATTGAAGGCAACACGTACACATTTTAATCAGGACAGAATTTTGCTCTAAAAATTCGCTTTACTTGCTCATCAAAAAAATCTGCTCGATGCCATTAAATGTAAAGTATACAATGAAGATTATATAGGACAAACTAAACTCACACTCAGAAACAGAATGACAGTTCACCGCCAACAATTACGAGATCCAACCACGAGACAGATACCACTAAATGCACATCTAGACATATGCGCAAGTAATAAGACACCCAAATTCCAAATCTTCCCATTTTATCTTTGCGCTGACAATACAACAGAACAAATACGAATAAATAAGGAAAATATGTTTATTCAAAAATATAGACCAGCATTAAATATGGTTTAATATACATTATGTCAACACCATAACATGCTAACCATCCAAACAGACACATACACACACACATAACACCTTCTACTTTAGAAAATAAAAACCCGAACTAAATAAACCTTAACATACGTTAATACTCAAACACCTTAACTTGCTAACCACACACATAACTCCCTCCCCCATTTCTACTAACGGAATCATTTTCCTACACCACACACACACACACACAAATATATATATATTCTCTTCATCTTAACATGCTAACCATAATCCCTTACACACACACACATAACAGCCATACACACGCACACAACTCCCTCCTCGATTTCTACTAATAGAATCATTTTCCTACATACACACACCAGCTCACAAATAAACAAATATATATATATATATCTACTTTCTTTATTTCAATATAAAGTCTGAATTCTGACACCCCAGCACATCAGCCATATTCACTGAACCAGAACAATTCTCCCCATCCCGTTTTTCTTGACCATTATCTTTTGTTTGGCACAAAGTTCTCTAAAAGGCTACAAAATAAATTACCAAATACGGGCGCAAAATTTAATCTACTTGTTCACGTGACACTCATAATTTCATTTATAACCAATCAAATTACCTTTCAACACCTCAGTCATACTCACAACTCTCTTCATCCCTTTTTCTTGACCATTATCTTTTGTTTGGCACAAAATTCTCTAAATGGCTACAAAAATAATCCAAAATACGGGCGCAAAATTTAATGTATTTGTTCACGTGACAGTCATAATTTCATTTATAACCAATGAAATTACATTTATTTAAAAAAAAGCCTTCGTGTGCCAGCTTTTTTTAATTAAAAAAAAAATTCAAATGCAAACTGGCGCGAAAGCTGATGTGCTTATTCACGTGACTGCATCAACCAACCAAACTTCACTCATATATGAAAAAACAACCTGAAACGCCTTTGTTTGCAGGCAAATATAAGAACTTTCTAACGTGAACAGGCGTGAAATTTATTATACTTATTCACCCACCAACCAAATTACTTCTCTAAAAACCTAGCATTTCGAGCCACGTTTTTCCATATAAAACAGAAGTAACATTCAAAGACCAACCAGATGTGAGAAAAACCACAAACCCTCCATCTCAACTCTACTTTTGAAAAGCAGAAAACTGCGAAACCGGTAAATATTTATTTAAAAAAGAAAGACTCCAGTTGCATTTTCGATTTCATCTTTTTTTCTTATATATATATACAGAGTGTGACCCCCCCCCCCCCCACCACCACCACCCACTAAAATATATACACTTTGATTACCTGTACAGGCAATATTTATTAGAAGGTTGTTGAATTGTGTATACATTATATGGAACACCCTGTACTTATGTATGTGAGCACGTCTTTGTGTGCGTGTGCGTGTGTGTGTCTGTGCGTGTGCTGTTTGTGTGTGTGTGTAGATCTCTTCAATATTGCAATTTTATAAACATTCACATTTAAAGGAGATTCTCATTTGCAATATATATATATATTTTTTTTTTTGCATGTATTGGCGCCTACGTACAATAATTAGCAACTTATTGTTACATGTTTCTGTACAAATGCCGATGTGCTTTCGTGCAGTACTTTAAAATATTGCCTGTGTTTTTTTGGTATGTCCTTTTTTAATCAATAAACGACTTCAACGAATTATTATTGACTAATGTCCTACACACACACCGTTCTTCGTTACCTTTTCTGCCTTATCTCTATCAGCATGGATACGTACTAGTCGATATGTGTTTATGGGAAATAAGCTAAAGGCTGAACGTGATTATACTCTAATGATTAAAGTTACATCTACTGAGATATGTCCTGCTCTAAACAATATTCTGTATGAACTGTAGAAATTGTTCATGTCATTACAGATTTTAACGGCGTTAGTGCCGTATTTAGTGTTATTTGAATACGATCTTTACAACCAAAAGATCACGTGAGGTTATATCCAAGTCTGTGTCCTATAAGAATCCAATTACCATACATTGTCCATACAATTTCTACTCATTGATGTGTTATGGTTTATTCAACCATTGATTTATTTATGTAAACATATTAACTCTTCTTTCACGTTGTTGGATATCTTATCGAATAAATGTCAAATAAAATACTACATCTTTGTTTGAGCCGTTAGAAATAACAGCTTTTCGTCTTCTACTTCGTCTTCATCGCTCACTTCCTACTGGGAGTGTCGTGGGGGCAGAGTCCTCAAACACTCCCTCTAGTGGGCCCTGTCAGAAATAACATATCTCTTTCTTGGTCCTCGTCTTCGTCACCTGAGAGAGTCGTGGGGACAGAGTCGCCAAACACTCCCTCTAGTGGGCCCTGTCAGAAATAACAGCCCTTCTTCTTGGTCTTCGCCTTCGTCACCCACTTACTACTGAGAGAGTCGAGGGGACAGAGTCGCCAAACACTCCCTCTAGTGGATCCTGTCAGAAATAACAGCCCTTCTTCTTGGTCTTCGCCTTCGTCACCCACTTACTACTGAGAGAGTCGAGGGGACAGAGTCGCCAAACACTCCCTCTAGTGGATCCTGTCAGAAATAACAGCCCTTCTTCTTGGTCTTCGTCTTCGTCACCCACTTACTATTGAGAGAGTCGAGGGGACAGAGTCGCCAAACACTCCCTCTAGTGGATCCTGTCAGAAATAACAGCTCAATAATCTAAATCACAAATCCT
>CAXHJY010000866.1:117500-122136 GCA_964016885.1 Eledone cirrhosa
ACACATATATATCCAAGAAACGATCGTAAAATGATGAAGTTTTCAATATAAGGAACCTGTTCTTTGTTTTTATTTCATTGTTTTTATTATTTTATATATGTATATATATATATATTTATATATATACGTAGGTCCCGGGTTGAGTCGGGGATAACCACAGTAAGTAAGGTATTCAATACATGGCAGAGTAAATTTTTTTTATTTTATAGAAGGAGCTTCTACAGGACTAGTACTGTTTCGTTCAGATGAAATCTTCAGGAAGAAGATTTCATCTGAACGAAACAGTACTAGTCCTGTAGAAGCTCCTTCTATAAAATAAAAAAATATTTATATATATATATATATATTTATTTATTAAAGATATATGTTTATATATAGTGAGAGAAATAGCCATATATCGTATAATAAACACAGTATATTATATATATAGACCAAATACATATTCTATAGAAGAATATGTACACAGGTAGAATCGTGAGTGAAACGTTATACCGCTATTTCATACCTGGAAATGTAGCAAAAAATCACTATATGTAATTGATCATCGAAAAAAATCAATCACTATAATCGATCATCGAAGAAAAATTATCGACTGTGATTAAACCACACGAGACTCAGGTACTCATCACAGGTTTAGTATCACCATTCTCAGGGAAATATTTCCCTTAGATTATATTGATCGATTTTGTTTTCAATGATCGTTTATATTGATTGATTTGTTTTTGATGATCGACTACATAGATTGATTTTTAGCTCCATCTTCCAGGTATGAAATAGAATATGTATTTGGTATATACACAATATACCGGGTTTCTTTTACGATATATGGCTCTCTCTATATATATATAAACATGTATATTTTAATTTTGTTATTATGACTCGAGATAAACTATATTGAGCTTACTTATTGAGAAACAGTAAATTCTAAACCGATCTGAAATATGTTGATTCATCATTTATATATATATGCTCGCTGCTGGTTGAGGTTGCGTTACCTAACTTTATTAGAGCTTTCTAGAATTGTTTCTCTTTTAGCAATATGATTTTGTGTGTTTTTTCTTGTCTAAAGTTTATTTAGTCAAACCTGTTTTTGTCGAAACACTAAGCTACAGTTCCTTGACACAGACACATAAACGCATTGATGAAGTGTCACAGTCACACGAATATACACATATATACACACACCAAAATACACACATGCGCAGGCACGCATATATATATAGCTAAGGATCCGCTAAGGTGAAACAATTGTTCTCGGTATGGTGAACTAACTGTTGTGTAACCACTTCTATATATATATATATATATATAAAATATTCATTTTATTTTCAATACACCATGAATTTAGATTTTGATGTCGATTATTATGTTTATTCTATGTAAATATTTGATTTCTTTATATTTGATGTCACGTATTCTATATGAAGGTGCGTAGATTTTTCGTTATGAAGTTCAACGTTCGATTGTAAAACAGAAGTTCGATTCCCTGCTGCGCGTTGTATCTATGAGCATATCATTGTGGATTGGCAGTATCGGTAGAGGGTCGGACGCCATGCTTTGACGCATAGTTACGGCCCGTGCCATTCTGAGTTGAAATCCCGCCGAGGTTAACTTTGCCTTTCATCCTTACGGGATCGATAAAATAAAGTACCAGTAATGCACTGGGTAATTGCTGGTCTTGTGCCAAAAAGTAGAAACAATTATATTGCTGCAGTTTATTCAGTTGCATTCGTAATACAAATGACCAAATTTGCTACACATTAGAACTTTGCTAACCATTAGAATCTAACTGATGTTTGAGTTAAAAACCTGTCCGTGAAATGCTAAGTAATGTGTATATACATCAGTATAGTTAATACGAAGTATTGTGTGATATGTAACCAATGAGATATGTAATACAGTTTCAGAAAGCCAGTACAATGCTGTAGAAATATATAAAATCCCAGGATGACAAATAAAACAAAACAAAGTCAAGTTTTACCCAGTATAATTCAAGATGATATCTCGGGGCTAAACGAACCTTTCGAATGTAAAATGAAAACAGTTCAAATTAAAAAAAAATCAAAACAGTTAGTGAAGAGCACAGTTCATCTTGTTTTGAAGTTTATCAGTTATCTATATATATATAAAACTGTGGTTGTCTGTCTGTCTATGGATTTTTGGCACACATCTCCTCTTAGAATCTCTCACGGAATTGCACCGAAATTGCTATACTTGTACATTGAGCCCTAGCGAAGACATCGGAAAAAAAATATTTCAAATTGACCCACCCTATGTGACGAAATCGAATATAATGTATCGATTTTTGAGCGTAAGTTATCAGTTATTTCCCTTTGTTCTGTTTACATTGAGCGTCTTACGTAAACAATTACGCTGGCTTTCTCAGCGTTTAAAATGACATTAACACAATACACGAACAGTTGTCGAGCCAGCAAAATATTGACCTGCAAAATTCACCAGTTCGAACACTAAGCTTCCGTTTTGCTTCATTTCCATTTAAAATCATTTTAAAACAATATTTTTACTTGAAAACAAGTCTATTTAAAGACTACGTAAAACAAGCAAATATTTCGTCGTTAGGCGTGCAGACAAACAGTCGTGCAGACAGACAGTCGTGCAGAGAGGTGATATAGGCGTGCAGACAGACAGTCGTGCAGAGAGGTGATATAGGCGTGCAGACAGACAGTCGTGCAGAGAGGTGATATAGGCGTGCAGACAGACAGTCGTGCAGAGAGGTGATATAGGCGTGCAGACAGACATAACTGATAATTTGGTTACGCTAATGTTTTTATCTGCGTTGCAGTGTTTACATTTTCGATCTTTGTTAATAAATAACCAGTGCAGTTTCTATCCCCAGCATCCTCTTTTGTTATAACATTCGGGTTATCGTTATGTTTTCTTAACTTCATAAGGCATATTGTTGGTTGAGGGAATATTAATCAAAAACACCACATGCAAGTCTGCACAGTAGACACTACAGTTTTTAAGCAAGAAAGAAACTTAACATTGTAACTTTAACACAGCTACTGAGCGACCCCGAGCAACGCCGGGCTTTACTGCTAGTATATAATATATAAATATCATGATCATGTGTTTCCGTAGAGCAAACAATGGAACACTCATCGTTGAAACCGGAGTTCTATCCCAATATACAACTTATAGACTTTTCAATTACAATATAGACTTTTATTTATTTATTTTTCGTCACATCGGTACTCATGTCATTCATTCGTTTAAATCCTTTATACACGTATTTCCACGTGTTTTATTGCGTTATCAAACTGAATGACAATCGAGTAAAATGACAAATATAAATTCTATTGAATTGAAATAAATTGGAAACTTAAAAACCAAATAAGTTTTTCTTTTCAAAGATTATTTTTAATTTGTCGATTAAAAATACAAACACAATTATAAATGAGATAATTGTGTCCTGATGGATAGAAGTAAAGTAATAAGAAGACTATAAATATTCTTGAATTGAAATTATGGTATTTTAATTAGGTTTGAGACATAAACAGATGGGAACCTAGAAACGAATGTTATTTTTCTTTACCAAATTAATTGTTACGAATATAACTATTAAATATCTACGGTCTGTGAACACCTCGAAAATTGTATACACATGACGAAGAGGCATTGTAATTTTCTCTTTTATGATGTTTATTTATAAATTATTAAATAAAAGCTTTTGATTTCTGTTTTCGTCTGGTTAATATTCTATATTTCAATATTATATCTGTAGACGCAGTCACATATACACATACAAATGATGAAGCAGTGATACACACATATATACACAACTACGCACACATGACCACACGCACAAAGAGACGCATATCGAGAAAGCAAATTACGAGAGACACTGTGTCATCGTGAGGATTAAAGGCACGAAGTCCTTTTATTATGATTTTCAACTAATGATTGTAAAGTCGAAGGCTTGGTTACCGTCGGTGCGTTAAGGCCCCAATCAGTGCATTTTATTTCACATTGCTCCAATCAACTCAGTTGCCCGAAAATATACACATACATACATACATTCATACATACATACATTTATATACACGCATATATATATTTATATAAATATATATATATATATATATATATATATATATATATATATATATATATATATATATATATATATAAAAGAGAAAACACAGGTAAGCATTATATAGTTAGTCCCTAACTATATATATATATATATATATATATATAACCATAAGTGAAGTCCGACGACCTTTTGATTCCAGAGTCGGGCCTGATTGATACCGATCGAAGATTGTGCTGATGTTCAATCACGAAATGCGCGTCACACATCAATAGATGTGATGAAGATCTAACAACAGGACCTTTTTATTATATATATATACATATATATATATATATATATATATATATATATATATATATACATACATACAAGGGTCACAAAAATGTATACACACATTCATTACCTCTACAGGAATTATTTATTAGAATACTGTCGAAGTGTGTATACTTTTTGGGGACATCCTATATATATATATATATATATATATATGTATGTCTATGTATATATGATGTTAGAAAAACCACAGACCCTCCATCTCAACTCTACTTTTGAAAAACAGAAGAACTGCGTCACCGGTAA
>CAXHJY010000867.1:5000-12500 GCA_964016885.1 Eledone cirrhosa
TGTAGTGGCTTTCATGAGTTTTCTTTTCTTATGTGTTGTCATTGATATATTTACCACAACTATAGGGAACTCAACTGAACCTGCTCTATATACAGTTTACAAATGGGTCTTCACTAAAATATGATGTAGCGGCTTTCATGAGTTTTCTTTTCTTATGTGTTGTCATTGATATATTTACCACAACTATAGGGAACTCAACTGAACCTGCTCTATATACAGTTTACAAATGGGTCTTCACTAAAATATGATGTAGTGGCTTTCATGAGTTTTCTTTTCTTATGTGTTGTCATTGATATATTTACCACAACTATAGGGAACTCAACTGAACCTGCTCTATATACAGTTTACAAATGGGTCTTCACTAAAATATGATATAGTGGCTTTCATGAGTTTTCTTTTCTTATGTGTTGTCATTGATATATTTACCACAACTATAGGGAACTCAACTGAACCTGCTCTCTATACAGTTTACAAATGGGTCTTCACTAAAATATGATGTAGTGGCTTTCATGAGTTTTCTTTTCTTATGTGTTGTCATTGATATATTTACCACAACTATAGGGAACTCAACTGAACCTGCTCTATATACAGTTTACAAATGGGTCTTCACTAAAGTGTGATGTAGTGGCTTTCATGAGTTTTCTTTTCTTATGTGTTGTCATTGATATATTTACCACAACTATAGGGAACTCAACTGAACCTGCTCTATATACAGTTTACAAATGGGTCTTCACTAAAATATGATGTAGTGGCTTTCATGAGTTTTCTTTTCTTATGTGTTGTCATTGATATATTTACCACAACTATAGGGAACTCAACTGAACCTGCTCTATATACAGTTTACAAATGGGTCTTCACTAAAATATGATGTAGTGGCTTTCATGAGTTTTCTTTTCTTATGTGTTGTCATTGATATATTTACCACAACTATAGGGAACTCAACTGAACCTGCTCTATATACAGTTTACAAATGGGTCTTCACTAAAATATGATGTAGTGGCTTTTATGAGTTTTCTTTTCTTATGTGTTGTCATTGATATATTTACCACAACTATAGGGAACTCAACTGAACCTGCTCTATATACAGTTTACAAATGGGTCTTCACTAAAATATGATGTAGTGGCTTTCATGAGTTTTCTTTTCTTATGTGTTGTCATTGATATATTTACCACAACTATAGGGAACTCAACTGAACCTGCTCTATATACAGTTTACAAATGGGTCTTCACTAAAATATGATGTAGTGGCTTTCATGAGTTTTCTTTTCTTATGTGTTGTCATTGATATATTTACCACAACTATAGGGAACTCAACTGAACCTGCTCTATATACAGTTTACAAATGGGTCTTCACTAAAGTGTGATGTAGTGGCTTTCATGAGTTTTCTTTTCTTATGTGTTGTCATTGATATATTTACCACAACTATAGGGAAAAGAAATGTCGGGAATAGATATTCCAGGGTCTGCTGGGAAGTTTATAGGTCGACCAAGATATTCTCATGGAATGACTAAATGAGGTTTATTTTTCAACATAGTCCCCGGAAAGAAACAATGCAGTTATTAATAAGAATAGTAATTGATACATGCAAGATTTTACAGCTCTAGTATCACTCCTTCATAAGCTGACCAAGATACTCTCATGGAATGAGCGTATGAACTTTTCAGTTGACCCTCGTACAATGTATAAATGGGTCGTCACTAAAGTATGATGTAGTGGCTTTCATGAGTTATGTTTTCGAACACCTCCCCCATTTCACTATCAGCTTTTTAGTCACATAATCTGCTTATATTCGAGTATATAATCCTCGACTTATATTCGAGTATATAATCACCGACTTATATTCGAGTATATAATCCCGACTTATATTCGAGTATAAAATTCTTGGCGAATATTCGAGTATACAATCCTTTACTTATATTCGAGTCTATAATCCTTTACTTATATTCGAGTATATGGCCCTCTGATTACATTCGAGTATATAATCCTCTGATTACATTCGAGTATATAATCCTCTGATTACATTCCAGTATATAATAGCGACTTATATTCGAGGATATATGGTAATTAGATTTTGACATGTTTTCATTTTAGCTCTGAAATTTTCGTAAATATTTTTCTAGCTCCAAAACGAAAAATGATTTCATTCATTCCTTTCACAAAGAAGTCCCGAGGTTTGGGGATCCTAATAACTAATTTGGTTAACAAGAAATAATAACATAAGCCAAGATGCCGGTGGTGGTCATGGTGGTGGTAGTGGTGTTGTTGTTGGTGGTGTTGGTGGTAGGGGTTTTTAGGTGGTGGTGGTGGTGGGAGGGTAGTTGTGGTGGTGTTGGTGTTGGTTGTGTTGTTGGTGGTGGTGGTGGGGATTATAGTTGAGGTGTTGGTTGTGTAAGCGGTATTGGTGGTGGTGGTGTTGGTGGCGGTGTTGGTGGTAGTGTTGGTGGTGGTGGTGGGGGATTATAGTTGTGTTGGGCGTAATGCTAGTGGTGGCGTTTTTGGTGGTGTTGGTGGTGGCGGTGGTGATCATAGTTGTGGTGGTGTTGGTGGTGGCGTTGCTGGTAAATGTGGCAATATTGTAGGTGTTGGCGGTTATGGTGATGGTGGGGGTTCTGGCGATGGTGTTGGTGTTGGTTTGACAATGGTTGTAGTGTTGGTGGTGATTGCGGTGTTGTTGTTGGTGGTGGTGGTGGTGATGGTGTTGGTGGTGGTAATGGCGGTGTTGGCAATGATTGTGGTGTTGGTGGTGGTGATAATTGTTGTGTTGGTGTCTGTAGTGTTGGTGATAGTGGCGTTGTTGGTGATGATAGTGGAGGTGCTTGTAATGGCGGCGTGTCAGTGGTGGCGGTAGCAATAGCGGTGCTGATGTAAGTTCCAAAGACACGAGAATGATACACAATTGAAATCCTCGTGACATGAGGGCAAAATAACAACAAAAAAGCCAGCAGATTGTAAGGAACCATTTCACTATAGGCAACAGAAGACATTTATCAAAGAACACCTTTAAAATACCTTTAATTAAACCCGGATTTCTATCCAGACTTCAGCGAGAAGGTCACAATGATCTGTAAATAACAAATAAAAAAACGGAGAAAATATAAGGTTGAGAGAAAGCAATTGTTTCTACTGAACAGAGCGAAGAGAACAAAAATTCTGCTGTTCCCTTCAACTCTGATGAATGAGGGTTGTCTCCCTTTATTCTGGTACTCTTCACAGAAGTAATCTAATGAAACAACATTGAAAGAACATACCCAATAAAAGACAATTAGAGGAAGGAGATGAATATTTCCATTGGTTTACCATGGGAGGTGTTCAGCCATTTAATTCAACTGTCAACGTAACAGATTTCTTGATACTTTCATCTTCGTTTCATATCATATATAGTCACCTCTGTACATAACTGGTACATTATTTTATGGACCGTAGATGAAGGAAAGGTAAAGTTGACCTCTATGAATTCAGAACATGCCTTGTCTAAATAGCTATAACGACACTGCCAAACCTCTTCCCTCTCCGCCACCTACCTTGTATATAATAGCCCCATAGAGCTTGTATATGATACCACTATAGACCTTATATATATAATACTACCATAGAACTTGTATATAACACCGCGATAGAGCTTGTATAAAAACACCATGATAGAGCTCGTATATATACCACTACAGACCTTATCTATATATATAAAGCTGTGGTTGTCTGTCTGTCTATCGATTTTTGGCACACATCTCCTCTTAGAATCTCTCACGGAATTGCACCGAAATTGCTATACTTGTACATTGAGCCCTAGCGAAGACATCGGAAAAAAAAAATTTCAAATTGACCCACCCTATGTGACGAAATCGAATATAATGTATCGATTTTTGAGCGTAAGTGATCAGTTATTTCCCTTTGTTCTGTTTACATTGAGCGTCTTACGTAAAAAATTACGCTGGCTTTCTTAGCGTTTAAAATGACATTAACACAATACACTAAGCTTCCGTTTTGCTTCATTTCCATTTAAAAGCATTTTAAAACAATATTTTTACTTGAAAACAAGTCTATTTAAAGACTACGTAAAACAAGCAAATATTTCGTCGTTAGGCGTGCAGACAGACAGTCGTGCAGAGAGGTGATATAGGCGTGCAGACAGACAGTCGTGCAGAGAGGTGATATAGGCGTGCAGACAGAAAGTCGTGCAGAGAGGTGATATAGGCGTGCAGACAGACAGTCGTGCAGAGAGGTGATATAGGCGTGCAGACAGACATAACTGATAATTTGGTTACGCTAATGTTTTTCTCTGCGTTGCAGTGTTTACATTTTCGATCTTTGTTAATAAATAACCAGTGCAGTTTTTATCCCCAGCATCCTCTTTTGTTATAACATTCGGGTTATCGTTATGTTTTCTTAACTTCATAAGGCATATTGTTGGTTGAGGGAATATTAATCAAAAACACCACATGCAAGTCTGCACAGTAGACACTACAGTTTTTAAGCCAAAAAAGAAACTTAACATTGTAACTTTAACACAGCTACTGAGCGACCCCGAGCAACGCCGGGCTTTACTGCTAGTATATATATATATATACCACGATAAATTAACGGAGGCATGTGCCCTCGCTACTCCCTATATATATATATATATATCGCCATAGAGCTCGTATACATTGGTGGTTGTGATTTTAGTAATGATTGTAATATTGGTGGTATGGTGTTGGCGGGGATGATGATAAAGGTGCTGGTGATGGTATTGGTGGGGATTGTTATATTTATAGTAGGAATATTGGTGGTGTTGGTGGTAGTGGTGTTGGTGTTGGTGATAGTGATGTTGGAGGTAGTGGTGTTGGTGGTAGTGGTGTTGGTGGTAGTGATGCTGGTGGTAGTGGTGTTGGTGTTGGTGGTAGTGATGCTGGAGGTAGTGGTGCTGGAGGTAGTGGTGTTGGTGGTAGTGGTGTTGGTGGTAGTGATGTTGGTGATAATGGTGGTAGTGGTGTTGGTGGTAGTGGTGTTGGTGGTAGTGGTGTTGGTGGTAGTGGTGTTGGTGGTAGTGGTGTTGGTGATAATGGTGGTAGTGGTGTTGGTGTTGGTGGTAGTGATGCTGGAGGTAGTGGTGTTGGTGGTAGTGGTGTTGGTGGTAGTGGTGGTAGTGGTGTTGGTAGTAGTGGTGTTGGTGGTAGTGGTGTTGGTGGTAGTGGTGTTGGTGGTAGTGATGCTGGAGGTAGTGGTGTTGGTGGTAGTGGTGTTGGTGGTAGTGGTGGTAGTGGTGTTGGTAGTAGTGGTGTTGGTGGTAGTGGTGTTGGTGGTAGTGGTGTTGGTGGTAGTGATGCTGGAGGTAGTGGTGTTGGTGGTAGTGGTGTTGGTGGTAATGGTGGTAGTGATGCTGGAGGTAGTGGTGTTGGTGGTAGTGGTGGTAGTGGTGTTGGTAGTAGTGGTGTTGGTGGTAGTGGTGTTGGTGATAATGGTGGTAGTGGTGTTGGTGGTAGTGATGCTGGAGGTAGTGGTGTTGGTGGTAGTGGTGTTGGTGGTAGTGGTGGTAGTGATGTTGGTAGTAGTGGTGTTGGTAGTAGTGGTGTTGGTGGTAGTGGTGTTGGTGGTAGTGGTGGTAGTGATGTTGGTAGTAGTGGTGTTGGTGGTAGTGGTGTTGGTGATAATGGTGGTAGTGGTGTTGGTAGTAGTGATGCTGGAGGTAGTGGTGTTGGTGGTAGTGGTGGTAGTGGTGTTGGTAGTAGTGGTGTTGGTGGTAGTGGTGTTGGTGATAATGGTGGTAGTGGTGTTGGTGGTAGTGGTGTTGGTGATAGTGATGCTGGAGGTAGTGGTGTTGGTGGTAGTGGTGGTAGTGGTGTTGGTAGTAGTGGTGTTGGTGGTAGTGGTGTTGGTGGTAGTGGTGTTGGTGGTAGTGATGCTGGAGGTAGTGGTGTTGGTGGTAGTGGTGTTGGTGGTAATGGTGGTAGTGATGCTGGAGGTAGTGGTGTTGGTGGTAGTGGTGGTAGTGGTGTTGGTAGTAGTGGTGTTGGTGGTAGTGGTGTTGGTGATAATGGTGGTAGTGGTGTTGGTGGTAGTGATGCTGGAGGTAGTGGTGTTGGTGGTAGTGGTGTTGGTGGTAGTGGTGGTAGTGATGTTGGTAGTAGTGGTGTTGGTAGTAGTGGTGTTGGTGGTAGTGGTGTTGGTGGTAGTGGTGGTAGTGATGTTGGTAGTAGTGGTGTTGGTGGTAGTGGTGTTGGTGATAATGGTGGTAGTGGTGTTGGTAGTAGTGATGCTGGAGGTAGTGGTGTTGGTGGTAGTGGTGGTAGTGGTGTTGGTAGTAGTGGTGTTGGTGGTAGTGGTGTTGGTGATAATGGTGGTAGTGGTGTTGGTGGTAGTGGTGTTGGTGATAGTGATGCTGGAGGTAGTGGTGTTGGTGGTAGTGGTATTGGTATAGTGGTATTAGTGGTAGTAGTAGTGGTATTGGTAGTAGAAATAGTAATGTTAGTAGTAGTAGTAGTAGTGGTGTTAGTAGAAGTGTTGGTAGTGGTAGTAGTGGTATTAGTGGTAGTAGTGGTATTGGTAGTACTAGTGTTAGTAGTAGTAGTTTGTTGGTAGTGGTAGTGTTTGTAGTATTGGTAGTAGTAGTAGTAGTAGTAGTAGTAGTAGTAGTTGGTAGGGCTGTTGTAGTAGTAGTAGTAGTAGTAGTAGTAGTAGTAGTAGTAGTTGGTAGGGCTGTTGTAGTAGTAGTAGTAGTAGTAGTAGTAGTAGTAGTAGTAGTTGGTAGGGCTGTTGTAGTAGTAGTAGTAGTAGTAGTAGTAGTAGTAATGGTATTGTCATTTATTGACTTGTTAGAGAGTTTGATGGATGACTAGAAGACAGGAAATAATGGGACACTCTCCCCACAACCATCTCTTTCTCCTCTCTCTCTCCTCTCTCTCTCTCTCCCCACAACCATCACCTCATATTCCTCTCTCTATACTTCTTACCATCTCTCTCTCTCTCTCCTCTCTCTCTCTCCCCTCTCTCTCTCCTCTCTCTCTCTCACTCTCCTCTCTCTCTCACTCTCCTCTCTCTCTCACTCTCCCCACAACCATCACCTCATATTCCCCTCTCTATACTTCTTACCATCTCTCTCTCTCTCTTCTCTCTCTCTCACTCTCCTCTCTCTCTCACTCTCCCCACAACCATCACCTCATATTCCCCTCTCTATACTTCTTACCATCTCTCTCTCTCTCTCCTCTCTCTCTCACTCTCCCCACACCCATCACCTCATATTCCCCTCTCTGTACTTCTTACCATCTCTCTCTCTCTCCTCTCTCTCTCTCCTCTCTCTCTCTCTCACTCTCCTCTCTCTCACTCTCCCCACAACCATCACCTCATATTCCCCTCTCTATACTTCTTACCATCTCTCTCTCTCTCTCCTCTCTCTCTCACTCTCATCTCTCTCTCTCTCCCCACAACCATCACCTCATATTCCCCTCTCTATACTTCTTACCATCTCCTCTCTCTCCTCTCTCTCTCACTCTCCCCACACCCATCACCTCATATTCCCCTCCCTG
>CAXHJY010000868.1:0-10000 GCA_964016885.1 Eledone cirrhosa
TTTTCTTTCCATTTACTTTACCGTTCGATTTTAAAATTTAAATTTTACTCGAAGTTATAAAATTTTATGTGATGTCAGTGTGACCATCAAATTGTCCCCTTTTTTTAGTTTTTTTTTTTTTTTTTTTCAAATTATTAATCAATTGGATCTATTTCCTGTCCAGAAAGGAAATGGATCGGTAATATTTAATTGCATCCAAATGCTGTTTCCGTCGACTGATCAAAGAATATTAGATTAAACATCTGTCATCGTAGTAAGCAAACTTCAGTAGGCCAAGTCACATGACTAGTTTTATTAAGAATGAACTAGTAAAAGTGTTCTCTAGAAATCAGGTAACCTGCATATGATGAAGATCAAATTGAGAAGTATTTAAACAGGAGAGAGGAAGAAAGAAAGGGGTGAGTGAAGGGAGAAAGAGGGAAAAGAGAGAGAGGGTAGAAGAGGAGGATGGAGGGAGAGGAGGGAGGAGAAAGTGCAGACTTGTTACCCAATTTGTACCTTTAAGTAAATTGACATATTTAGGAAAACAATATAACCTATTTCCTTTTCAATCAGTATGTCTTTGGATAATTAGCTTGTGAAATTAATTGTTTGTCTATACAGTTAATCCTCAATTATGCGAATGAGACAAGCATGTAGTGTTTAGCTCGGAAAATGACCTGATTGCAAACAAATTAAGCTACGCTGAGCATAAGTACGTTTACAATCTTTTTTTTTTTTTTTTTTTCATGAATTTTACAATGTACTTTTGCGTAAACTTTTATGTGCTTTTCACCATGATTTAGAAATCGCTGTAAAATGTAGCCATTTGTTCATTTTGTCACAATGCTAACAGTAACAAAATTGATTACATTTAACGGGTACATACCCGGAAGAAAGTCGGTATAAATGCGAATAGAAATACAATGGGGAAACTAGAGTAAAGTAAGATTCAAAGCTCTTGTGGATATAAGTAATTGATGTGAAACGCTGTTCCTAGACATTCCACATATGCGTTTTATATCTATTATATTTTTACACTTGTGTGTTTATCTCTCCATACATAGATAAAACATAAAAGATGTTAAATCATATAAATATACTGTTTTGGTTTTTTACTTTTATTCATATATAATTACTGGTTTGTCTCTTCACGCTGCTAATTAGCTTAAATTCGCTCCCAGTCATTACACATATGCTCCTTCTTGACGTTGTATATAACTATATTTATATGTTGATCTCATAACTACTTCACCTTCGTAACTCGATATATATATATTGGGTCGTCAAGTATGAAATTTATAGAAATTTGTTGTTTTTCTACAAATTTCTACAAATTTCATACTTGATGACCCAATATATCGATTCGACAATTGAAGTCACCAGGGTGGAGGTAAAATAAAAAAAGGTAATATGAAATCCCTACACAGGTAGCATAATTACGATTTACATCTGTATTTTGGATATTGTGCTTATGTAAAATTTTATTTATCGTGTATGCTAGTATATGTCTGTTACCTTGACTTATCTAATTCATTGAGCCCTTCTTTTTTTTTTTGTACATGCTTAACACAGATAACGTCACATCACAATTACTAACATGTCTCTTCACAATCAGAAAATTTCGCTCCCAGACATTGCCCACGCATATATATGTGTATGTATGTAGTACATTCTCATCAAAATCTTTCGTATTTGTGGTGTTATCGTAGATTCCATATTATTCGAGGAGCATTTATGTTCTATTTCTATCAGATAGAGGGACCGACCACACACACACACAACGTCTATGTGTTTGGTAGGTCTTTCGAGACCGTTGTGTGTGGTCCGTCTCTCAACCTGTTTCTGATCACGTTTTCAAACAATGAAGGACGCATTCAACGATGTAATCTTAGATACTCATATAAACAACAGGATTGGTATAGATTAGACAGTTAATTTGCAATTATTAATTTCAGAAACTTTTCACCAATTCCCTTTAATTATTTCTACCGTCTTTTCGAATTTAATTATTTTGTAAATCCCTTTTCTTTGAATTAATTATTGGGTTATCTTCTCTTGTTTCTTCCTACAGAGAGTGTTCATTTCCTGGTGTTTCTTAGAGAAATGTTAAGACTTCTATTTCAATAAAGGATGCGTTCTTTTGTCTATTTACTATTCATAAATAGAATTCGTTCTTATTTACAAGAAACTTTTTTATGATTCTTCTGCAGTTACCTTTCTTGACATACATGCTTTTGGGTTACCTCCTTTTAAAATTTTATTTTCTAGGCTTACCTCCCCTTAAAATGTTTCTTAAAAGATTTGTGTGGAAGCACAGTAAAAAAAAGTAAATGTATATTAATTTTTCTTCAACACAGAAATATTAGATGTTATTTTATTTTATCCATTCCATATGTATGACTTTGGCGACCAAAATATATATGTAAGCAATGACATTCCAGTTATGACCATCCCGTTGCCTAGCTAATAAAGAAAACTAACTCGTGTTTTTATTATTTACATAACATATATATATATATATATTATATATATATATATAAATATGCATACGTTTGTATATATATATATATTACATTTATGTATGTATGTATGTACATATACTGTACATACGTTTATTATATATATATATATATGTGTGTGTGTGTGTGTAGATATCCATGCATATATGTATATGCTGTAGTAAGTATGTGTGTGTGTATGTGTGTGTGTTTTTAGGCTAGAGAATGTGATTAGAGAATTAGATTCACAATCGTGTGGTTGTGAGTTCGATTCCTGCATCGGGCGATGCATTGGTACTTCAGCAAGACAATTTATTTCACGCTCTTCCATCCGCTTTGATTTGCAACCGGTAGATAGTATTAGAATTTAAAAGGCCAGTGGAAACATTGTTTCCTCGGTCCGATTTGACGAGCTCCACCCAACTCGTTAAGCGAATGAGGTCTGGGATCTTGTCGATCGACTGTTTTATATTGCACACACAAGCGCGCGCACACATACATTACATACATATAGATACACACACACATACACACACACACACACACACACACACATATATATATATATATAACGAAGGAAATGTGGTAAGGAACCAGGTGGACCATAACGCACCAAAGTACTCAATACTTGGGGTAGTAGAGTGGGTAATAGGAACCAGTAAGACCCCGACGGCTGAGCTCAAGCCGTTTCGACGGCTAATTCTGGCTAATTCGGGCACTACCAACGCTTGATTGGGTCTACTCCACCCCCTCCCCTCTTTCTCCTACTGGCAGGTTTAGCCACCATCTCCCCTACTAATTTGCAATCACAGAATTACTACTGACTTTTGACAATCACTTTGACCATATATGGAATTACCCCTTGAGAGGATCGGCTATTTAAATACCAGGATAAATTTTCATTTAGTCCAGAATTAGCCGTCGAAACGGCTTGAGCTCAGCCGTCGGGGTCTTACTGGTTCCTATATATATATATATATATATATATATATGTATATATATATATATATATATGAAAGAATCGGGACTCCGTCGGCTGAGAGGAATTAGCTGATGAAACGGCAACGTTCAGCCGTCGGGGCTTTCATATATATATATATATATGTGTGTGTGTGTGTGTGTGTGTGTGTGTGTGTGTGTGTGTGTGTGTGTGTGTGTGTGTGTGTGTGTGTATTCTTTCATAATACTATACTCTACTACATAACGTATCGAGTACTCTGGTGAGTAATGGTTTAAACAGGTTTTTACTGCATCCATATTAATTTATATATATATGTGTGTGTGTGTGTGTGTGTGTGTGTGTGTGTGTGTGTGTGTGTGTGTGTGTGTGTGTGTGTGTGTGTGTGTGTGTGTGTGTGTGTGTGTGTGTGTGTGTGTGTGTGTGTGTGTATACTATTACTACTACTACTACAAGCAAGACGTTTGGATAACATCCATGAGCTTGGCTGATCACACTTGCGAGTTCAGCCGGATCAATTGGAGATGGTTCCTTCTGACAGGTACTTGAGGAGTACTTGAGGACCCTTCCCCACGACAACCCTCCAAGGAATAAGTGGGCGAAATAGAGGTCAGATGAGCCCCAATCGGGGTAGGATCGATGCTGAGTACGGCGTCATTAAATTCGACATCGCCGTAGCTCACATTGACGACTTCGGACTTGGACGGGTTGGTCTCCTCTCCAAGCTGCCTTAGGGCAGGGATGATCCACTTGTGATCATCAGTAACAGACACGGCCGAGCCTCCTAGAGTCGCGTCCTCCAAGTACCAGACATTAAAGGGCGAGCGGACAGAGTGAGTGATGTCATCAACAGCCAGCACGAAAAAGACCGAGCCGAGTAGGTACCCTTGTTTGGACACTCGTGGAAAGGTGATCCATTTGTCAGCAGCCAAGGGTGTGCTAGATGTCCCATAAGAGAGGTAAGGGAGCGTGCAGGCAGGGAGAACGTCTTAGACATATCTCTCAAATCCCTCCTAACACTGTTGAAGGCGTTACGGATATCAAATTTCATTGTGAGATGAGGTGAAGCGTGTGCTCTATGATGTACTTAGCCGCGTGAGCTGTTGCCTCACATCTACACTAAACTCACACTCCGAGCCTGACAGTTCGTTCTTGTGTGTGTGTGTGTTGTGTGTGTGTGTGTGTGTGTGTGTGTGTGTGTGTGAAAATGAAATAAATATTTTGCTAATAAATCACACCTTTAAGGTGTGATTTTAAAGTTATCTCCCATTTACAACTCTAGTTGATCTAGTGTGTGTGTGTAAAGAAACTATTTCGTTCATAAATCGTGCCAATTAACGTTAAAAAGTGGAATTAACTCAAAAGCATACAGCGTAAAAATTGTATTTTGAATTTATTTGATATTTCTAAATTTGATTTTATGCATGGACAATTATATAGGAGTGTGGGCGAAGTAGGTGATAAGCTGACTATGAAGGTATGATGATAGAGCTCTTACATCTTGTAAGCATTAATTTCAACCATTCTTTTTAAACTGCATATCTGACTGTTCTCAGCCCCCGGTGCCTTAAAGTAGGGATGACCTACTTGTGGTCCTCAGTAACAGACTTAGCCGAGCCTCCGAGTGTCGCGTCTTTAAAGTGCCAGATATTGAACGGCAAACGGACTGAGTGAGCGATGTCATCAACAGTCAGCGGGAAAAGAAGCGGGCCACGTATGTCCCTTTGCTGAACACCCGTGGAAGAGCTGATCTGGTAGGCAGCAGCCACGTGTGTGTGTGTTGGGTGTCCTATAAGGGAAGTGAATGAAAGAGTGGAAAGAGGGAGATTGTCTTACGCAGTTCTCTAAATTTAATGCTGCCTAACGCTATTTAGGACGTTACGCATATCCAGCTTTACTATGGGATCAGATGACTGCGGCCTTTCCACTTAACCCCAACTCCAAACTGGTCATTATTGTGTGCCTTTCATCTTTACGGGGGTCTATAAAATAAAGTACCAGTAATACATTGTGATAATTGCTGGCCTTGTGCCAAAAGTAGAAACAATTATTGTGTGTATGTGTGTGCGTAAATACAAAAGAATAGTTCATATGTTATGCAAATTTACTTTATAAAGGGAAGGTACTCCTAAACATTTTTAGCTGTTTGCTTTAAAGGTTATCTCCCTTTTAATACAAACTGCCATTTTAATGTGTGTGAGTATAGGAATAAATTATTTAGGTCAGAGATCATCCCAATTCTTCTTCTTGCTCTTGCTCGACGAGGCCGGGGTCATCTTAAGCCGACGATCCCAAAGCATCGCTGTGCGTAGAGCCGACCAGATCCACTAGCACCCTCCATCACTGGTGGTCCCGTGCCAGCTCCGCTGCATCCTCCAAGGTGATGTCGAGTCTCCGGAGATCTTCCTTGATGATATATATAATAATAATGAAATTATTGTGTAAAGTGCTCAGGTGCACTACAACTCGTCAAAGGTGTATGTATAGTACATAGAATAATACACAAATGTCAGAGAAGTACATGTGTGTATGTGTTAGCTGTAGTGTTGGCGGATCTCGGGAAGCATGGAGCCCTTAAAGGATGCAGTGTCTCGACAGCTAACAACTGATGCAGGTAGTTTGTTCCATGCTTCAGCAACTCTGAGCGTGAAAAAATGTTTCCGAAAATCATGGGAACTGTGCTGTTTTCTTACTTTGTGGGCATGCCCACTTGTGTTAGACACATGGAAATCAAAAAGGTACTCAGGGTTGTTGTTGGCAACATGGTTAACAATTTTGTGGGTGTTTACCAAGTCAGTTGCCAGGCGTCGGAGCTTCAATGTATCCATGCCCAGGGAAACAAGGCGCTCAGAGTATGGTAGATGCCTGATGGAGGGTATTCGCTTGGTTGCACGTCTCTGAACAGTTTCCAGGCGGTCAATGTTCTGAGCAAGATAGGGGTTCCAAACTGGTGGTGCAAATTCTAAGTGTGGTCGCACCATAACCATGTACAGCCTTAAATAGATATCTGGAGAACGGCTGACAAAGGTCTTGCTGAGTGATGCTAAGTCACCCTCGGCCCTCTTGACAATTTTAGAGACGTGCTTCGTCCAACGCAAATCGCTGCTGACCGTAATGCCCAGGTCACGTTCACAAGAAGACTTCTTGATATTAGTGCTGTGTAGGGAGTATGTGGACGCTGGGTTTTTACTCCCAAAATGCATGGTGGTGCACTTGTCCACAGCTAGCTTGAGTTGCCAGTCTGAGATCCATTGTTGCATGTGTCCAGGTCAGACTGCAAGCAAGATCTATAGTGTTCAGGATCTGTCCTTTTTATCTCAAGGTACAGCTTGATGTCGTCTGCGTACTTTAGTACTGTGGCATTCTTTAAGTTGGCATCTATGTCATTAATATATGCCACAAACAAAAGGGGGCCAAGAACAGATCCCTGTGGTACACCAGATGACATCTCATATGGTGAGGAATGCTGTCCCAGAACCGTGACTACCTCTCTTCGACTGAGAATGAAGGACTTCAACCAGTTAAAAAGATCATCCTTCACACCCATTGCAGAGAGTTTTGCCATAGGCCTTTTGTGTGGCACAGAATTGAAGGCTTTCGCAAAGTCAAGGTAAACAACATCCACCCATGAGCCGCCATCAGTGATCCGGGTGATGTCCTCAAAAAACTCTATAAGTTGATCACAGCAGCTGGAGAGCCATTAATTATTAATAGTATTCATAACTTACGACTTCATTTTCTTTTATACTAGTAAATTATTGATTTAAGTTAAAATACGTGAGAGGGCCGGATAAGACTGTGAGAGCTCCAGAAGTTCCAAAGTGTTTCTCTGACACAGGATTCCATCAGTTTGGCGATGCAACTAGTAAGACTGACTGGACGATAGTTCACAGGTGATGTGCGGTCACCCTTTTTGAACAGAGGAATGACACTGGCAGGTTTCCACTGTTCTGGAGTAGAACTGTTGTTCAGACAGAATTGGAAGAAGCGTGATAACTGGTGCAGAAGGAATTACCCACCACGTTTAAGAAGCAGGCACGTAACACCATCAAGACCAGGAGAGGCATGGTTGTGTTTATGTTTTAGGTGACGTCGCAGCATTGCAGGTGTAAATTCCATGGTTGTAATAGAGTCCGGTGTCATAGGTGGTGGAGATGGTACACTCTGGTCTTCAATAGTGAAAATGCCTGCATAGCATTCAGCAATGAGCTCTGCGCATTCCTTGGGGTCGTCAGTAACCTGGCTTGTGTGGGGATTGCGAAGAGGACCAACTGGAGAGTGAGGCCTCTGCTTTGAGTGAACATACTTCCAGAACACCTTACTGTCAGGGCTGGTTGCTATGCGCTGCTCAAATTGTGAGCACTGCCTTTTTTGTCACCTGTTTGAGGTGGTTGGACGATCTTTTTCGCCTCTTCCTATTAATGTCTGATTTGTGAAGTTTGTACTCACGTTCAGCATTGCGCCGTTCTTTTCTGGCAAGACGCACTGCTGCAGTCTCCCAAATTGTGCTTTTGGGATGTTTTTTCCGCTTACGTGGCACCGATGCTGCACATGCTGTCCATATTGAGCTCAGGGTGTTCTGGAGTACAGTGTTGACATCTTCAGAGTCGTAGAACTCAAGCCAGTTTGGCCGTTGCAACTCGGTGCAGTAACAGTTCCAGTCTGCTTTATTCCAGTCAAAGTGAGCAGTTTGGAGATGGTTGTGGTTCTTGTTACTGCCCATGAGGGATAGATTGGCAATGATCATAGCATGATCAGAGTCACCTAAAGGTTCCTCAGCAGTAACACTAATGACCGTTTCATGAGTAGTGGTGAAGAGTAGGTCCAAAGTGTTGTCACCTCTCGTTGGGGAGGTGACCACCTGGGACCAACTCGAGTCCAGCACTAGCTCAAGGAAGTCATTTGCACTTGGCGGCCAACGAAAGGTTTCCCAGTCAATCTCAGGGTGATTGAAGTCTCCTGCAATGAAAACATAAGTGGCTGTCTTCCTAGCAGCAGCTCTGAGGATATCACAAAGTTGAGTGTCCTGATGGTAATTTGGGGGACGGTAAACGATTCCAAGTAGCAGTGTTGACATGGTCATACGTATATCGCAGAAAAAAACTTCCTGCTGTGATTGGTTCAAATCAGCACAAGGAATTGCCGACAGATTTGACCGAACGTAGACCATTACACCACCACCACCACGATTAATGCGGTCTTTACGAAACAGGTTGTAGCAAGTCATGCTGAAAATCCATCACAGAGTAAGGGATGTGCCCAAGTTTCCGTGACTGTAATGAAGTCAGGGTTGATACTTTTTACGTAGGAGTCAAAAAGATGAATCTTATTGCATAGACTACGTGCATTCAAGGACAACAATTTGTACCTTGATTCCAGTCTATGATTATATGCAGGGGGTGGCAGGTTGTTCTGATTTAGTTTCCCAGAGTTTTTTCAGTTTCTTTATTGTCAGTTGTTGTGGGTAGAGTGTTTTCAGACCAGCTGGTGTCTCTTTTCCATGTTTCGCCAGCCTTAACAAACTTCCATATCTGCCCATCATCTCGTAGGCGGAAGCTTTCATGTTCTGCCGAGCTGCGGTTTAAGGAAGCTGCAGCACGCAACTTTGGGTGGACATCAGGTGGAAGACCAGGGCGTGTTCGGAAAGCAATCCGACTTTCACGCCTAGCTTTATCAGAGGCTACAAGGTATGAACGTGCCTCAGTTGAGTTTGAAAACGACAGTCTAATTAACCTGGGTTTCGGGCCTGGTCGGCCTAGGCGTAGAGCACCCTTTGCGGGAGCACAGCCCAGGTCTTTGGATGAACTGGCAGCAAATGCCTGAAGATCAACTATGTCTTCTGGTACACCAATGGCAATCACTTCGTGGTTTGCAGATTCAGTGGCATTCTCAATGCGTCTAGTTTCAACATGAGGTACGCGGAGATTTTTTAACAAGGCACTCCGGTAAGATCCCTCATTGTGGAGTTCTACACGAACGCTTGATTTTATTTCCGCTATTTCTTGGCTTAAAGCGGAAATGATTTGCCGTATTTCCTCAAACTCCGTATTGACGGTCGGTTTTTGTTGTTCTTCTCTTTCAACAGGCATGGTAGAAGACACAGTCGTCGGTTGTTGTTGTTGAAAAGTAACGGGTGAGGAAGACATGGGTTGCTGTTGTTTATGAAGTCCTTCAACGGGGGTAGTAGCAGAAGTACGGTCATTGGTTTTTGCTGTTGTTCAGGAACAATGGTAGAGGGAGACACGATCCTCGGTTTTTGTTGTTGTTGTTCGGGAACAATGGTAGAAGATACGATCTTCGGTTTTTGTTGTTGTTGTTGTTCCGCAGCAATGGGAGAAGCAGGCATACAGTCCAGGCACTGAAAGGACCAGTTTGTTAATTGGACCATCTCCCAGAGTCTATCCATCGTAGCAATATGATGTTTCTTGTTTTGGGCTGGGATCTTCCGGAAGCCTGGGCGCATTGAAGACAGACAGAGATGTGACAGGTTCCACATTCAACCCAACGATTACGGAACGAGTTTTCGGGTTCCGTACAGATATGGCAGATGTGATCTTCTGCG
>CAXHJY010000868.1:20000-22500 GCA_964016885.1 Eledone cirrhosa
GTTAGAGAGATCTCCCTTCTTAGGCCACTGGGACGATGTTACTGATCCTCCACTGATTCGGGGCGACTCCTTTCTCCAGTGCCTGGTTACAGAACCCCAGGATGCTATCATCAAAATCACACCCCACTCCATCTTCTCCATGAGCCTTGTCCTCCTTGATCTTCTTCTTGGCTCTCTAAAGCTCCTCTCTGGTGAAGAATCCTGTCTTAATATCCAGTTCCTCAAACAGCCGCCTGATCTCCCCAGTGTTCTGGGCTGTGGAGGGCGGCTCTCCTAGTAGGGTCTTAAAATGGTCCAGCCATTTCCTCTTCCTATCTCAGGCCCTGTTCCCTGGATCTGACTCGAACACATTCTCTTCCTCCCTGTGATATTGTTGATAATCATCCAACTCTCCTTACATCCAGATCTGTCAACCACACTCTCCACACTTCTGATCTTCTCCATCAACGCCTCCTCTCTGGCCTCAGTGTAAGCGGTACAGAGTTCTTCCCTCATCACCTACATATTCTCCTTCCTCTCTTCCGTAGGATCAGCATAGAATTGGTCCTTGGCAGCGTTTAGGTGTTCTCTGGCTGCACACACTTTTGGGTCTGCAGAGCTGACGTGCTTCCTCTTCTTCTTTCTCCTCGGCACCAGGGTCTCACTTGCTTTCGTCACTGCATTGGTGAAGTACCCGTACCTCCTTGTCACACTTTCCTCAGTCCCTCCAATCTCTCTCTCTCCTCTGCCTCTCCACACAGAGCACTGAACCTGTTCCTCACTTCTACTGTGAACCTCTCCTGTAGCTTATCATCTTCCTTGAAATCTCCCCAGTCATAGATTGCTCTCCAGGGCTGAGCCTTGCTCTTTCTTAAGCTCACCCGGACCTCACTCATAACAAGCCGGTGGTTACTGCCCAGTGTACTGAAATAGTTGTATGGTTCTGTGTTCAGAACACTATTCCGCCACTTTTTCTCACCAGAATGAAATCAATCTGGGACTTGGACAGGTGCATATCTGAGATGTAGGTCCACATCTTCCCCGAATTCTTCCTAAACCCTAGGTTGGTTGTCATGAAGTTCGCCTCCAGCAGGGTCTCTCTCAGTAGTCTTCCATTTCGGTTGGTGTTGTTATGGAAGTGCCAGCAAGGATCTTCACTGCTCTCCTTACTCAGATGTGCATTAAAGTCCCCCAGAACAAGCAGGATATTGTGAGTTTGTGTGGTGTTGACACCTCCTCATGGAACTGCTCCGCACTCACATCACTATCTCCCTCAATTGGACTATAGGCTGAGATGACTGTCAGTCTGACAACCAGAGTTGACACTGCACTCAGTGTTCCTGTGGGAGCCCCTGCACGGACACACTAGAAGAGGGAGACCGAGGTTGATACATGTTGATGCCCTAAGGACAGACACTGGTCTCTTGGAGACGCAGGACATGGCAGCGTTAATGAGAGATAGAGACCGCTGAAGAGAACTCGTCCATGGATCTCGGGAATTTTACCCGCCTTAGGGAGAGAGAGAAATACTCAAACATAGATGAGTTACCTCCCTTTGCATGACTGACAAACACACAAGTGCATTATGGAATGGCAGTATCGGTAGAGAGCCAGACACCATGCTTTGTAACAAAGAGTTACGCCCCTTTTCTGTCTGAGTGCAAATCCCGCCGAGGTTAACTTTGCTTTTCATCTTTACGGGGTCGATAAAATAAAGTACCAGTAATGCACTGGAATAATTGCTGGCCTTGTGCCAAAAGTAGAAACAATTATATATTAGTAGATAACTATGAATATAAAATGCTTACAATTAAGTTATTATAGATTATGAATAATACTATACTATCAAATGATACTATGAGTTATAATATACATCATAATATATTTACTGTTGTTAAAATCCAACAATATAATAAATCTCAGGGCTACTTCTGTGGTCAGAGTGACACGTCTAACAGTTGAATATATGTTTAATACATACTTATGTTTAATATTAGGCTTGTGTTTAAATTCAACCTTATCGTTCTTAGGGTTTCGTTAAACAAAGTTAATATCAGTGAGTTTATGTATGGTATTAGTGGGCGGAAATATATATATATATATACAGAGAGAAGGGGGAGAGAGTGGTTATAATATATAGCTAAAGAGAGAGAGAGGTTATTATATATAGATAGTGAGAGAGGGAGAGGTTATAATATATAGATAGTATGTGAGAGAGAGAGAGGGGGGGGGTTATAATATATAGATAGTGTGAGAGAGAGAGGGGGATGTTATAATATATATATATATATAGAGAGAGAGAGAGAGAGAGAGAGAGAGAGAGAGAGAGAGAGAGAGAGAGGGGAGGGGGGTTATAATATATAGATAATGTGAGAGAACAAGGTTATGATATATAGATAGTGTTAGAGAGAGGGGGATGTTATAATATATAGATAGAGAGAGAGGGGGTTATAATATATAGATAATGTGAGAGAGAGAGGGGGATGTTATAATATATAGATAGAGAGAGAGGGGGGGTTAT
>CAXHJY010000868.1:27500-119226 GCA_964016885.1 Eledone cirrhosa
CTATATATATCTTACGCTTTCGCTTTACACTCCTCCCCTTCAATAACACATTTCCCCCTCTCTATATATCTCTTCCACTGTTACTTACGCCTGTTTCTCTCTATCTGTTCCGTCTCTATATATATATCTCTCTTACTCTTTCGCTTTGCACTCCTCCCCTTCAATACCATCTCTCCCCCTCTCTATATATTTGTTACTCTATCGCTGTACGCTCCTCTCCTTCAATATATCAATTACACACGCTTTACACTCCTTTATCCCCAGCGCCCCTATATATACACCCCCCTCCCGCATCTATATTTTAATGTTCCGTTGCACCGTGAATATATGTGTCTATATATATATACATATATATTGTATATACACATTCATGTATGTGTATACACACTCATGTATGTATATACACTGGTTTTATGTGTGTATTGTAAATTTGTACTGTTAAAACACGAAACTAACATTCGATTGACACTTTGATTACCTGTACAGGCAATAGTTATTAGAATGCTGTTGAAGTGTGTATATATTTTTGGGGGACATCCTGTATATACACACATTATATATAATACAATAAACAGATAAATACACACATATATATATGAGCTTATTTAATTATAAATATTGTGAATTTTTAACTCAGTTCAATTATATATATATAAATGGCTTCTACAGGACTAGAACTGTTTCATTCGAAAGAAATCATCATAATATTGAGAGGGGGGACTAGATAAAATATTTCAAATCAAATGTGTATAAGTTATAAGTTAAAATGTATAAATAGAGACGATAGTGGAGGTATATCTGTTTAGTGGAACAGTAGACGATAGAATTAAATACAGACGAGAATCTCCCTTTAATGAAACAGCAGACGATAGAATTAAGGCAATTTAAATTTTAAGCATTTGCATTTCATCGTTACGGGGTCGATAAAATAAAGTACCAGTAATACACTGTCACTATAAGTAGACGACTTTCAAATTGAATTGTTGGTTCCATTTCTTTAGTATTTTCAATTGTAGTTATCTACTTAAAAAGCGTTACACGGTTAGAGACATAATTCGTAAGTTATATCTTCCCTATTAAACCATTGCATTATTTCGCCTACAATATAACAAAAATGAAATGTTTTTAAAGAAACAGGAATATAACTTTATAAAAAAAAAAGTTGCATCCGCTTCTTTTATCATTGATAATTTTTTCGTTTTAATATTAATTGTTTTTTGTAGTTGTTTATATTAAAAATCTTACTGTAATATTTACTTAAACGAAGGCAGACATCTAAACTTATAGATTAATCTTGAGCGAAGGACTAGATAAATCTCTCTCTCTCTCTCTCTCTCTCTCTCTCTCTCAACGAAGAATGATAAAATTTCAAGCAAAGAATTTAAGTAGGTAATGACTTACAAATTTGTTTCAGTATATATTTAATATAATATTAATATATTTTGTAATATTATTAACTAATTATTATAATTAGCGCTTCAGGCTTTGTCTATATACTGAAACAAATTTGTAAGTCATTACCTAATTAAACTCTTTGCTTGAAATTTTATCACTCTTCGTTTTGAATTTCTCCTAAGTATTCAATACTCTGTTGAGAAATACATTTTACATAAACAGTCTTTGTACGGTATTAATTACTTATATTTATATATATATATATATATAGCGTATGATTAGAACTGTGTTTATTATTAATATTTTAATGGATTTAATGAAAAATTTTAGGTGTTCATATATATATTCTAAAAATGCGCGAAATTGTGAATCCGCGATAGTTGAACCGCCAAGTAGCGAGGTATCACTGTATATATGTTTAAATATATAGTGTAGCTGTGATGTATCTCGCGAGTGAATCGAGACCTGTCACTGATTTTGGTGTCCCCACTGCCGATGTAAATGAGCAACGCTGCACTTGTGAATTGGGTCTTGATGTTGCAGGCAGTTCATATACTTACAATGATGCGGTCCCACAAGCTTGTTCACATTCCTGTGCTAATAATCTAGATGGGCGTATTAAATTGGATGTGAAAGCAGCTTACCGGATGCGGAATCGGGAGAAGTTGAGACAAAAACGGGCCGATTATAGAGCTGTGAATTTTGCTAAATTAACACAAAAACAGGCCAAGTATAGATGTTCAAAACGGTATGAGTTGGCAAACAAGCAGGCCAAGTATAGATCTGCAAATTCAGCTATTATATCTCAAAAGCAAGCCGAGCGTAGAGCTTCTAAACGTACCGAGTTGGCTAAAGAGCAGACCAAGTACAGATCTGCAAATATCTTATTGCACAAACAATAATTCTGCACAAATGTTGCTCCATTATTAGATCTAATGTTGCAACGATACAGTTAAATGTTGTCTGTGTATTTTAAAAAAGATTTGCTTATAATCTTTTCAAATTTCATTACGCCAATGATTCAAGCTCAAATTGACATTATCTAAAAAATTGTACAAACAGCGGTGGATTAGCAGTAGTGAACAGATAAATCAGTCAATTTATTAAGATTGACTTGGCATCAATCAGCAAGACCTTCATTAGCTGCTCTCCAGCCATCTATTTAAAGCTGTATACATCTATGGTACGAATACACTTGGAGTTCGCGTCATCAGTCTGGAACCCCTATCTTGCTCAGAACATTGACCTCCTGGAAACTGTTCAGAGACATGCAACCAAGCGCATACCCTCCATCAGACACCTACCATACCCTGAATATTTTGCTTCCCTCTGGCAATGGACTTGGTAAACACCCACAAAGTTATTAACCATCCGACCAACAACAACCCCGAACACCTTTTTGATCTCCATGTGTCTAACACGTGGACATGCCTACAAAGTCAGAAAACAACACAGCTCCCATGACTTTAGGAAATATTTCTTCATGCTCAGAGTTGCTGAAGGATGGAACAAACTTCCTGCATCAGTTGTTAGCTGATGACACACTGCATCCTTTAAAACCATCATACATTCCGAAATACACCAAAACTACACCTGATGTCCCCCTTCCATACACATGCACATATGTGTATATCATGACTCATGCACTGTTCTTTTTTCCTGACGTTTTTATATTACCCTATGTATTATATATGCACTTTTGTACACAATATTTTCATTATTATTATCATTATTATTATTACACTCATTGATCCATTTTGCACTAACTCTGCATCAAGCACCCTCACCTAAATATTAACCAATCAAGGATCCAATACAGCTTTCTGTTGGATGAGTATTGTATAGTGCCAAAAACGAAACCAATCAGTTTAGCAGAAAATTTCCAGACAAGAAACACGCATATTTTGCTATCCTCAAACACGTTTACACATGGCATGAAATATAACTAATCCGAGATGGCTAGGTTTCATCTTCTAACTGGATATACGAAATCCATTATGTCTTGACAACAACATGAGGTAACATTATGTTATTCACAGACACACTTTGTACACTGTTCCATATCAGAATGTATTTCCTTCGTCACATTCACAAACAGTATTGAAAATATGTTCTTCGGCAAATAAAAATGTTTTGTTCATAATATTTCAACTAGCGATTGCTCTACTCCACGCACGACCACCATAAATTAATGACCAGCTCAACACAAGTATTGGTAGAGCGTCAGACACCATGCTTTGCAGTATTGTTATGGTCCTTTGCATTCTAAGTTCAAATCCTGCCGAGGTTAACTTCGACTTTCATACTTACTAATTCGATAAAATAAAGTACCAGTAATGGACTGCCGTAATGGATTTGTGCCGAAAAATAGAAACACTATTAATGTGCAATAAGAGCAAAATATAACGACATTGCTCAATTATTTTATCTAATGTTGTAATAACACAAGGAAATGTTGTTTGTGTATTTTTTTTTATATTTGCTCATAGGCTTTTACAATTTCGCTCAGCCAACAACTATTAAAAAGTGAGTTGCTTAAGATAACAATTTAATCACAAATTGTTGCTATCTTTTAATACACTCCAACAAGTCATCAAATTATGTACAATAAAAACAAATCTTATTAATTTGCTCAGGGAATATAAAGAAAATGTATATACACTGATAATTGCAATTGTATGTAAATATTTTGTTTTTGTATTGTTTATTTTATGTTTTCTATTATGTATAATATATTGATTTAATATTGATTGTTTTTTGTAGTTGTTTATATTAAAAGTCTGAAAATATTTTTATACATCTTACACTAATATTTATAAGATAATTTATAATAACAATTACATAATCTAATTACATTACAACGATAATTTATTATTAATATATATCCTCTTTAACTAGAGTTATTACAAGCGTTGCCTTAAAAAAATATTAAACTAGACATGAAAAATGCGCAAGCTCAAAAGTGCCACAGAATGTTATAATAAACCTTCAAAAGTGTGGGACTAGAGTTGTTGCTAAAAAATATTGTAATCATTATATATCGTACATTCTGTGGCATCCTTTATAAAAATAGCTTAAACCAACGAAGCCTTTATTTTTACGCTATTTCACTTAGTTAATTCTTAGAGTGTAACATATAAAAATAAATACATCTATAAATAATTACGTAATATTATTATCATATACTCATAGTAACAAAATAATTGTGTTGAAAATTAATATAATGCTTATATGAACGATCAAATCTATAATGATAATTTCTTAAATATACTAATAGTAAAATAATTTAGTTATCTATTGTTACATTTTCATAGAACTATAATATTAACAATCGTATTGCATTATCAAATTTTTATCACTACAAACTTTCATATTGGAATTACCTTAAGCCACTTATTATTACTTCGCTTTCGTACTTTTACAGCTGTAGATATTGCGCTGTATCTTATATCTAATATCAATATCTCATGGTAATTTGCATGCAGTGTAAAATAGGTTTATTAATAACTTTAATATGAAATGTATTATACAGGGCTGCGGAGTCGGCCAAAAATTGACTGGCTCCAACTCAGGATCCGATATTCCCTTATTTCCTAAATTTCAGCTCCGCAGCTCTGTTATTATATTAATTAATTTATTTTATAGTTGTAAATCATATTTTTATATGTTACACTCTAAGAATTAACTAAGTGAAATAGCGTAAAAATAAAGGCTTCGTTGGTTTAAGCTATTTTTATAAAGGATGCCACAGAATGTACGATATATAATGATTACAATATTTTTTAGCAACAACTCTAGTCCCACACTTTTGAAGGTTTATTATAACATTCTGTGGCACTTTTGAGCTTGCGCATTTTTCATGTCTAGTATATATATATATATATATAATTCTTTACCCACACGAAATTGTCATTCTCGCTATTTAACGCATTAATGTGCACTTTGTTTTCTTTGGGGTTGGTATAGTATCTTAAAGTTTACTAGTTTAATTAAAACATTGAGTGGGTACGAAGGCTATCAAAGTTTTTTTTCAGTCAAATCCGAATATATATAATTAAGTTAAAAATGTACATCCACATATGTATACTGAAATACTAGTATGCATATGAATACACACACGTATACATATGTAGATGTACCAAGTCTTTCACTGGTCACTTTACTGTGAGTGGCCAGCTATTCTGTATGTAAACACACAGACAAACCGGTTTTTAGAGTCATACTGGTTTTTGAGGAAACACCTTTCCTCTATTCTCCAGAAAGCCAGACAAGGAATATTGAACTAGTTTCGTTGTTGTTACAACTCATCAGCAATATTTACCTATCTACCGGCCTTTCTGGAGAATCGTAAAAGCACATATCGTTATATGCTTTTTCTATGAAAATTAGTAGTGGGCAGACCAATTTGCATAGAGTGTGAGTACGTACCGGTTCAACGGAGACGATAAAAACAAATAACGAAACGAAATTAAATTTCGTTTCGTTTGTAACTCACTTTTGTATGACTGACGCTTAAACAATTAAGTTAAAAATGTACATCCACATATGTATACTGAAATACTAGTATGCATATGAATACACACACGTATACATATGTAGATGTACCAAGTCTTTCACTGGTCACTTTACTGTGAGTGGCCAGCTATTCTGTATGTAAACACACAGACAAACCGGTTTTTAGAGTCATACTGGTTTTTGAGGAAACACCTTTCCTCTATTCTGTTTACATACAGAATAGCTGGCCACTCACAGTAAAGTGACCAGTGAAAGACTTGGTACATCTACATATGTATACGTGTGTGTATTCATATGCATACTAGTATTTCAGTATACATATGTGGATGTACATTTTTAACTTAATTGTTTAAGCGTCAGTCATACAAAAGTGAGTTACAAACGAAACGAAATTTAATTTCGTTTCGTTATTTGTTTTTATCGAATATATATATATAAGTTTATATAGGACAGGCTTCCTCAGGAATACTGTTTAAAATTGTAAGTCGTTGTTGTTTATAAGTTTCGTAGTAGTTTGGAATAGTGGTGATCAAGGGTCTTGTTTCAAGGGGATACCAGGGGACAAGACCCGTCGATATCCAATTTTAGTGGACTAAATGCTGCTTACGTGCTGTAGTTGCTGTTTACTTCAATGTATGAGGCTATTCCAACAAATTTACATTCCCTTTTTTTTAGCCATTAAAAGAAATATAGATTTATTTATTGTTTTTTTTTTGCGATTTATTTGCCACGTTTGTTTGTTTGTTTGCGATTTATTTGCCACTGGGGCATAGATTTATTTATTTGCCACTTTTTTGTTTGTTTGTTTTTTTTTCCGATCCGTGGGGATATGTCGCCGGCCAACAAGTGGTCCTCTTCTTCCGATACCACTTCGAAAGAAGGATCAAGGTGGAGAGAAAGGCACTCAGTCCCAGCCAATTTCATGAAAGATGGGTGAAAGTAGCAATAATGGCCCATCTCTCTATATCGGCTTGTACAGGTAAGAGAAGGGAGCACCCCCCCCCCCCCCTCTCTCTCTCTGTGCTCCCTGGCAGAAAGGTCGCACACTTTCTACGGGGGTGTGTGTGACCCCAAAAGGCTGCCTCTCTATTGGGGACTTAATTTTTTATATTCCTTTTTAATCACTCGTTAAATGTTTGTACTTGATTTTTGTAAAAACTTCCCCCGCCTAATGCTCTAGTGGCAAATAAATCGCAAACAAACAAACAAACGTGGCAAATAAATCGCAAAAAAAAAAAACAATAAATAAATCTATATTTCTTTTAACGGCTAAAAAAAGGGAATGTAAATTTGTTGGAATAGCCTCATACATTGAAGTAAACAGCAACTACAGCACGTAAGCAGCATTTAGTCCACTAAAATTGGATATCGCCCGAGTCCCCCCACTTTTTCAAACGTCTATATTTTATTTTTTGTTTATTTGATGTAATAAATTCTTTTTAAGCTTATTTTTTTTTATATCTAAACTTCATTTGAATATATAAAATTTAATTAGCATAAAATTTTACTTATGTGATAAGGTCCGGGAAAGGCAGCATAAGTAATTTATGCTCCTTTAAGAATCAACAAATGTTGGTTTGTCCCCCTCACATGTTTAAGGCAAACGAGGCCCCTGGTGGTGGTGATGGCGTTTGTTTGGGGGTAGTGTGGCGGTGGGAGGTGGTAAGAAGTGTTAGGGGAGTGGAAGAAAACATTTTTAAGTATGTAGAAAAATACTTATACACACCTGTATGTACGTATGTGTATAAACATACGTACGTATATACAACCGCGCACACACGCCTATATAAGCACCCAGTCTAAAAAAAAAAGTCTAAAGTCAATCTTAAGCCAGAAGGCTTATTTGGACGGTGCTTATTCCGGTTTCATGACGTGAAGCAACTGAGAGTACAAGACTCTCCCCTGGATAGGACGTCAGTCCATCGCAGGGTTAAACCTCCAGCTATTGCTGGTACACATTTTCAGCTGAGTATACTGGAGCAACGTGAAATGAAGTGTTTTGCTCAAGAACACAACACAGGAATCGAACCCACGACATTATGATCGTAAGTCCAACACTTCCACATAAGCTCCCACACACACACTTATTTATATTCAATCATTCCTCGAGCTGATCGGCTGATGCAATTCTGATTCTTTGTGTCCCATTTATTCTGCTAGCATATATAATGTGCATATTGGTATTATACGCAAATATATATATATATATATGTAAATTGAAAAGTAAATTGACAATATTTCCTTCGCCCACTTATTTCTGAAAGGGTCGTGGGGGCAGAGTCCTTCTCAAACACTCTATAACGAAATACTCCTACATATTACCGGCGAAGATTCGAAACCGAATCTGAACTTTCCCGCCTCTGGGACAAGCCGTAGTTGGAAGTTTTCACCTTTGTCCTGTCAACGATGATGGATGACATTCCATTTGCCCTGTGACCCCAACCCCTTGGGAGATGCTAACCACAGGTCAGATGATATATCCATCCTTCTAACTTCAACGAGGTTATAAATACAAGGATTGTTTATGCCCAGAAGAAAAAAGTGGTAGTACAGACAAGAAAAGAGGTATTCACCGACGCTGTCAAATCTCCCGAAAAACAGTCTGTCCACTAATTTCTCACACGCCATTACCGCCTGGCTGATTGAATATTACTAATGCTAAGACAAGAACGTTAGGGTCGGACGCCATGCTTTCCAGCATAGTTACGTCCCTTTACGATCTGAGTTCAAATCCCGCCGAGGTTGACTTTGCCTTTCATCCTTACGGGGTCGATAAAATAAAGTACCAGTAATGCACTGGGTAATTGCTGGCCTTGTGCCTAAAGTAGAAACAGTTATTAATACGCACACACACACACATAGTAAGTTCACACTGTTTGCATTTTACATTCACCATTACTGTCTGTCATATTGTGTCTTTCAGATACAATACAAATTATATTATAATCGTATTCTGTGATACTTGTATTTACGTGGCACGAAGAGCCACCAACTTATTGTACGAATATTTCATGTTATAGATTTTATCATTCAATATTCAAATTGAATATTGTTATTGTAAAATAAACATTGTAACAACACAATCCTGGTATTATTCTTTGCATCGAAACCATCATACCAACAATTCCACTTATCCGTTACAACTCCTTCCAGCGAGTCTGTCAGAAGCAAACATCTCTAACTGATTCAGCTGGATCCCAAAGCGTGACCAGCCAAGCTCATGGATGTTATCCAACTATCTTGCTCAGGGTCTACCTCTTGGTCTCTTGACGGTTGGTTTTGCCTGTAAAATGTGTCCAGCGATTCTTTACTGAGACATTCTAACCACATGCTCATAATATCAGAGTTGTGATCTCTCAATTTGGAGAAGTAGCGGCTCTACCAGGAGTGACTCTCTGATCTCTGAGTTATGCAGTTTATCGAGTAACGTTACTCTAAAGACCCTTCGGAGGAATCCCATTTCTGCCGCTTTTATTTGCAATTGTATTCTTTTGGTCATTACTCAAGATTCATGATCCTCGGTAAGAGTTAGCAGGAATACCAGGAAGTCAGCGAGTTTGGCTTTTATACCTACCCCCTTCTTCTGATTGCTGAATGAGGAGGCTGGCGCATTACTGCATCAGCTTTTGCAATTCTTGCACTTAATTCAGCCTCCTGCATTCCATCACTCATGAACACGGCTCCAAGATACTTGAACTTCTCTAACTGCTTCAGTAGAACTCCATTCACATGTATATAAATTTGAGGGGCTTCTGTCCACCCGTCCATCACACAATGTGTTTGTCTGAATGTATGTGTGTGTAAAAGGTAGTAAAGATATACACACATATTGTCTCTAACTTAAACACAGTGACACACACACATCTCTAATTTAAGAACGCCGACAAATTCGCACGTGCACATCCACACACTGTCATACTACCACTCAAGAGCTTTGGCCCGGGCAAATATCCCCTCAATTTTGGAACCGTCTGGGTTGTCCTGAATTGATGGGAAAATACTTGACGGTCTTACTCTGTACTCCTGGTCAAGAGGCAAGTGCCTTACCTCGGACGTCACAGTTAGTGACTCTTTTGCTTCTTCCCACATTCTGGATGCAGCGGTAAGGGCGATGCAGCTGAACGGAACAAAATCCTAAAATGCTGTGTTCTGTCAGCTAACTACATTATCCAGCCTGTGGCGTTCGAGACGTTTGGGGGAGTCGGGCTACTGACAGCGAGGTTCTTATCTTCACTGGCGGCTCGCCAAACAGAGGTAACTGGTTATACTGGAGAGGGCACTTGGTTGTTCCAGCACCTCAGCCACGCCATTACCCCAAGTAACGCTGCAAGCGTGCTGGCTTGCCTCAAAAATTATTAGAGGTTTCATAGTGCTTCTCGCTATATTGCTATCTTTTGCTCTGGTAGCGTCTCGTTTTATCACTCTTTTGCCTGCATATTGTTCTGTGTGGTCTAAGACGTGTGTATTACGTGCTTGTGTATTTTTCTCTTTCTTTTTTCCCTTTCCCTTTCCTTTGTTTATATTATATTTGTTAGTGTCTTCGTTCTGTAACATTATATTAAACTAGCAGAATAACCACCCTTGGGGTGGTTTTCTGCTAGTATGTGTAGTGTGTATATTGATATTATACGCAAGTATATATGCATGTAGATATGATCAAATAAAATCGTAATTGACAATATTCATAGAAATTGAACGAAGACTGTGTTACACTGTCTTATGTAATCAGTAACGTAATCCATGATACATTAAAAAAGACGATATATATAAACTGCATTAGGACAAAATTAGTGACAGAAATATATGAATATTTATTTAAACGATCACTAACCGGAAGTGTTGACATTTGAAAATTTTAAAGAAGTGAATCTTTAAATAAGTAATAAAATATATTTAATGAACAGCCACGAAATTTAGTGGATAAATTATGTAATATTCATTCATTATTTATTCAAAGTAATCCAACTTATTTTACTAAGGGGATAAACAATTATAAACCGTTCGCAGTCCCGTGCTTCTTACTTTATTATAGTTTAGATTTTTATACAAATGAGTTGGCTTGATAATTTTTTGTTGGCAGATATTGATCTTGTGCTGATATAATCAGTCCTTCAGTCTCCGATTTCAGTCTTGTTATTATTTCCTTAGGTCAGGAAGAGCAGGACATCTTCCTTTGTCTGGTGGCAGTTGCGAAAGAGATTATATGGTGGACCAGGTTGAAAGGACTAAAGACAGACACTTTTCTCTTCGGCCAATCCCTCATCAACTTCTTCAAGTTTCACCTGGAAAGGAAGGTGAGGGTGGAGAGAGAAGTGCTTCCCCCCAGTACATTTGCTAAAAGGTGGGTGAATGTGGCGAGAATGGCTCGTGTGAATGGGCCTACTCTGACCATGCGCCTATAGGCTAGCTAACTTGAGGAGAGGGGTGCTCTCCCTGGGTGCCCTAGAAGCGCAGGGTGGTTCAGGATTGGTGGGGTACCCGAATCACCCCAGGGTCGTCCACCCCCTATCGGGGAATTTATTTTGTTATATTTATGCATAGTTTATTTTATATTTTTATATTTTCATTGTTAAATTAGTCTTGCCATTGTGCACTTTTACTCGACCTTATTGTAAACCCCCACTGTCCCTGTCTTTGTATTGTCCCCTACATGTCGGCCCTTGTGGCTAATAAATGAAATCATTATTATTATTATTATTATTATTATTATTATGCTTTGACTCTCAGTCATTGATGTTATTTAACTGGAAAGTTTGTTGAAATGAATATCAAGCCGCTACCTGCAGACTCAGGCATTTGGAACGTATCAGAGGGTTCTTGCTGTTCCCAGCAAGCATGCCTTTTGAAGTGTTCCAAAAAGCAGGGTTGGATTAATCTTCTTTAACCATCCTTGGAAACTCTTTGAGATAGTACCTAGTGCGCCTATGACAATCAGGACGACCTTGATTTCATGGCAGTTCCAAATCCTTTTTACCTCCCACTTTAAGTCCTGGTATCGGTTAATTTTCTCCCTCTCCTTTTCTTGCACTCTCGTGTCAAATGGGCAGGCTACATCTACAATCAGGCACAATCTTTTTTCCTTGTCCAAAACCACCAGGTCAGGTCTATTGTGTTCCAGTTTCTTATCCGTCTGTATCATAAAATCCCATAGCACCTTCACCTGATCATTTTCTATCACCGACTCTGGCTTATGCTCATACCACTTCTCAGAATGTGGTAAATTGTTTATTTTGCATAGATGCCAGTGGATCACCTGCCTATCACATCATGTCTCCAGCCTATATAGTGAGTCTGGGCTAGGTGTTTACACTCGGTTACAATGTGAGCCACAGTCTCCTCACTCTCTCCACAGATCCTGCACAGTGGGCTAGCCTCCTCCTTGTCAATATGGTGTTTCAACCAATTCGTTCTGAGGGCTTGCTCTTGCGCAGCCATTAGCATTCCTTCTGTAGCTTTTTTAAGGTCTCCTCTTTTTAACCAGTTCCATGTCTGTGGAACCCTAAATTCCGTTTTCTTAAAGAAGGTACTATGAAGGGATTTTTCATGAAGGTTGCTCTTCTTCCTTGTTGTTATTTCCTCCCTGGACATCCCCTGGTCTATTGTCTTCTCCATTATTATTATTAGTAGTAGTAGTAGTAGTAGTAGTAGTAGTAGTAGTAGTAGTATAGAAGAACACTTCATTCGATCTCAGTGGAAAATAGATACTTTTCTTCGGGGTGGGGCTTTTTGGAGGGGGGGGGGGGGGTACTATCAACTAATCTGACCTCCTAGGTGATCGTAATCAACTTTTTTTTCATAGATGTGGGTCAGGGTTATGGTTGGAGTTAGTGTTAAGGTTAGGGTTTCTGTTTTCCGGGGGGGGGGGGGGGTCGATAGCACATGAACAAATGGAAGAAAAATAGTTATTTACCACCAAACGTGGTGAGGGTGTAGATCTGCAAAACTCCGATAGTGTTTCTGCCTCTTTTCCCCCTTTTTCTACAAAGCTAATCATTTCTGATAGGTCTGGAGGTCATATTCGTTGATAACATGCTAAAAAATTAAAAAACCGTGAAAAAAAGATGATTGTGAGCATCTTGGAGATTAGATTAGTTGATAGCACATGAAAAAAAATTCTCTCGTTGGAGGTGAAAATTTATATTATTCCTGTTGTTTTTGATACATTTTGAATGAATCTGGCATACAAAACCATTGCAAATTGTTTGTTTTTTAGTTGATTGGAGGATAGGACACAGAGTGTAATTGATATGAAAATTATATATGAGCAATTTCCCTTGGGCTATCAATTCTTTTTCTTCTTCTTCCTGGGAGGGTCATGGGAGTAAAGTCCCCAAACAGACCTTCCAGCAGGTCCTATCCAAAGCAACTGTCTCTGACTGATCCTGCTGTATTCCCAAGCGAGACCAGCCAAGCTCATGGATGTTATCCAACCATCTTGCTCAGGGTCTACTCCTGGGTCTCCTGCTGATTGGTTTTGCCCATAAAATCTGTCCAGCGATTCTTTCCTGCGACATTCTAACCACATGCCCATAGTATCAGAGCTGTGGTCACTCAATTTGGAAAAGTTGCAGCTCTACCTGGAGTGATTCTCTGGTCTCCAAGCTTCGCACTCTATCAAGTAATGTTACTCCAAAGACCCTTTGGCGGAACCCCATTTCAGCTGCTTGTATTCGATATCGTATTCTTTCAGTCATTACCTAAGATTCATGACCATAGGTAAGGGTTGGCACGATTACTGAATTGAACATAGTGAGTTTGTCTTTTACACCTACCTCTCTTCTGATTACCGAATGCTGAAGCTGGCACATTACTGCATCAGATCCAGCAATTTTTGCACTTAATTCAGGCTCTGAAAAATAATTTCTCCCCAAATGCAATGGGAGTGTAGATCTGTGAAACTGATGGTCCTTTCGTCCCCTCTCACACTGCTTTTTATACAAACCTAGTCATTTCCAACTGGTTTGGAGTTCTTATTCATTGATAAGATGCGAAAAAAAACAAAGTCATAGGGAAAACTCAAAGGAGATGGCGACTCACCCTACAACCTCCATTCTCCAGGGGGGATAAAGATTCATCTTCAAGGTTAGATTAGTTGATAGCACGTGGGGGGGGGGGGGATTTTCCCCGCTGAAATTGAGTGGGGTGTTCTATTATTTACTTAAACTACACCTCACAATAGAGATAGAGGAAATAGACAAATGGAGATATGTTGTACTGGAGAGGACTCATTAAACCTATGGAAGCATAATAAAACTGACATAAAAACAATGAGGATGATGTTGTATATATATATTCATCCAACTTTAGGCCCTGAACTCATGACAGCATCATAAGAGCCTTGCCTTCAGTATTTAAATCTGTTGGAGATGATCCCTCTCCAAATTTGAACAAAGTCGATTTCATCAAAAATAGAGAAAGAAAGACAGAAAATAGACTCAGTACTGTCACTTTTTCTACTCACCTTGATGTACCAAAAGGCAAAGAACCTGAATATCGTGAAATATAATTAAAAAAGAAAAAAAAGAAAAAGAGTGCACTGTGCAGGCTTCCTTGAGAGGATAAGTGTATTTTCATTCCAGCCATGTACCACTTGGCACCAAACTTATCAACTGCAACTCAGTTGAGTTAAGTAACACCATGTCATCTGAAAATTCCAGTCGTATGTTCTTTATTTATTTTCAAATTCCTTTGTTGATCTTTCTAAAGGATTTGATTTGTGTGAGAATGAAATCATTTGTGTAATTTCATCTAATATGTTTGTAACACCCACTTATCACACCATTGTGTTCTGTCAATATCAACCATGTATATTGAACAAAACAGTGAATTATATTGCTTCTTTCATTGAATAATATATCTTCTAACTTTTAATCCATAATTTCTCATAATATTTTTCAGTAATTTTAAAAATGGGATCTTCAACATCAACTCTTATAGAAAATAAGAGAAAGTCATTGAATCAGGAGATTGTAAATCTCCTGAAGAAATATCCAAAAGGTATTAAAAAATCAAATTTTTGGAATGTTGTGAACCATAATATAAAAGAAGTTGAATCAAATATAAGTTACGGTGTGACAAATATGGACGAATTGTTTGACATTTATAAAAATCTTGAAATTGTCTCAAAGGATAATATTTCATATGTGAAGTTAAAACCAGGTTTGTAAATATTTATTACTTTCCATATGTTACTTTTATAAGAAGAGAAGTTCCAACTATGTGGCTAAAACATACAACAACAATACCATTCATTGTTAATTTCACCATTTATATTTTATGTATTAAATATTTGTTATTTTCGTAAAAGGACAGAAATTTGGGGTAAGGGGTAAAATTGACTCTTATCATCCTCAATATATTACCAGTACTTTATTTTATTGACCTCTCACTGATGAAAGACAAAGTTGACCTTGGTGGGAGTTGAACTGTGAACATAAAATTTGAAAGTAAATACCACAAAGTATTTATTCCAATGCGCTAATGACACTGCCAATGACCTGCCATGACAATTTCTGTAATAATTGTTTCTATTTTTGGTACAAGCTGAGCAATTTAAAGGGAAAAAGAAAGTCAATTAAATTGACTCCATTGCATTACTGGTATTTTATATAATTCAAACTCTTAATGATGAAAAAGTTAAACTAACACTGGCAGAATTTAAAGTAAGAACATGAAAGTCTGTAACTATATACCACAAAGTACATTGTTAAATTCACTACCAATACTGCCAATCCACCACCCTAGGGTCTCTAATAATAATAATAATTTTTATTTTGTAACAAGACCACCTATTTTAGTAAGAATTGTAGTTGATCAATTTCAATACTTCACTAATACTTATTTTATCAACCCTGAAATACTGAAAGATAAAATCAATCTGCACATATTTAAATACAGAATAAAAATAACATACAACTAAATACTCTACCAATTCTGCTATTCCCCATCATATGATAATAATTATATCAATGATATCTTATTAATATAGCAAATGAGAGTTTTATAGGCGAATAATGAGAATCAAACAAACTCTATATAATTGTTTCTACTTTTGGCACAAGGCCAGCAATTATCTCAGTGTATTACTGGTACTTTATTTTATCGACCCCGTAAGGATGAAAGGCAAAGTTAATCTCGGCGGGATTTGAACTTAGAGCGTAAAGGGCCGTGACTCTATCCTGCAAAACATAGTGTCCGACTCTCTACTGATACTGCCAAATGTTGTCTAGTTCTTATTGCTGATTATGGCTGTAAAAGAATTAAACAAAAACTTCTGGACATGGAAGTGAAACCTAGGATGAAGAGGTCTTAAAGTAAACTTAAGAGAGACCAATATTTTAGTATGTAAAGAAGAAGGCAGGACCTTGCCATAATTGTGGAAATATCTGTTCTTGATATGTAGAATATAAGAAGGTAAAATAGTATCTATATACCACAGAGGATGTTATCCAATGGTCTACCAACACTACCACTCCACCCCCTTGGGTCTCCAATAGTAATAATAGTGAAGAACAGATTGTATAATGTTCTATGGTAGCAAGACATGGGCCTTAAGTGACAAAGATTAACCATAGCTAGGTAGATATAAATTAATAGAAATATTTTCTCATATTTTTCAGTAACATTTCAAATGGAAACTCCATTATTATGTGACATAGAAGAAAGAAGGATGTGGTTAAATAAGGAGATTGTAAATCTTTTGAAGACATATTCAAAAGGTATAGAAATATCTAATTTTTGGAATATTGTGAACCATTATATAAAAGGAGTTGAATCAAATGACAGTTATGGTGTGACAAATATGAACGAATTGTTTAAATATTATGAAAATCTTGAAATTGTCTCAGAGAATAATATTTCATATGTGAAATTAAAATCAGGTTTGTAAATATTTATTATTTTCTATGTTATTTTATGAGAAGAAAAGTTCCAACTATGTGGCTAAAAAAACCCAGCAATGCCATTGATCGTTAATTTCATTTTTTATAAGAGGAATTTGTAGTTTCCTTGAAACATTTTGTATGGTATATAGAATTTGAAGTTTCAAACCTACATCAATGCGAAATAGATGGATAAAGAGGTTCCATGCAACCAGATGTTATGTATTTTACCTGAATTTATTTATATATCCTGATACTTCGAGATTAAAATCTCATCTTCTGAGAAAAATAAAAGGGACTAATCCAGTGTTTGATGGAACAGGCTATACCTATGTATTAAATATTTCTAATTTTGGTAAAAACATAAATTTGCAGAAAAGGGTAAAGTTGACTATATGATCCTCAATATTTTACTGGTACTTTATTTTATTGAGCCTCAATGATGAAAGACAAAGTTGACCTTGGTGGGATTTGAACTCTGAACATAAAATGTTGAAAGTAAATACCACAAAGTATTTATTCCAATGCGCTAATGACCTGCCATGACAATTTCTGTAATAATTGTTTCTATTTTTGGTACAAGCTGAGCAATTTAAAGGGGAAAGAAAGTCAATTAAATTGACTCCAGTGCATTACTGGTATTGTATATAATTCAAACTCTTAATGATGAAAAAGTTAAATTTACACTGGCAGAATTTAAAGTAAGAACATGAAAGTCTGTAACTACATACCACAAAGTACATTGTTAAATTCACTACCAATACTGCCAATCCACCACCCTAGGGTCTCTAATAATAATAATAATTTTTAGTAAAACCTACTACAGTCAGTAGGCATCTCTAACAAAATACACCCCGTCCCACCACCCCCACCCCACCCACACCGCCCCTTTCAATGTAAAGTTATGTTGGTGCCACAACATCCAGGCCGAAACAAATGAGATCGTGTAGGTGTCACGACAAAAAAAACACACAGTCCACGCTGTAATGTGACTGTGTAGGCAACACGGTAAAAACCTCCCAGTCCCACACTGTAAATGTGGTTGGTGTTAGGAAGGGCATCCAGCTGTAGAAAACCTGCCAGACAGTCCACGCTGTAATGTGGCCGTGTAGGCAACACGGTAAAAACCTCCCAGCCCCACACTGTAAATGTGGTTGGTGTTAGGAAGGGCAACCAACTGTAGAAAACACGCCAGTCAGTCCTATGCGAGCAAGACAACCACTCTTGCCTCAAGTGGGAAAACTCCCATCCAAACCCATGCAACCATGGAACACGGACGTTAAACGATGATGATGATGATGATTTGTAGTTGATCAATTTCAATACTTCACTAATACTTATTTTATCAACCCTGAAATACTGAAAGATAAAATCAATCTGTACATATTTAAATACAGAATAAAAATAACATACAACTAAATACTCTACCAATTCTGCTATTCCCCATCATATGATAATAATTATATCAATGATATCTTATTAATATAGCAAATGAGAGTTTTATAGGCGAATAATGAGAATCAAACAAACTATCTAGTCTATATAATTGTTTCTACTTTTGGCACAAGGCCAGCAATTATCTCAGTGTATTACTGGTACTTTATTTTATCGACCCCATAAGGATGAAAGGCAAAGGTAACCTCGGCGGGATTTGTATTCAGATCATAAAGGGCCGTAACACTTTGCTGCAAAGCTTGGCGTCTGACCCTCTACCGATACTTCCGAATCCATAGTATATAATTATAGTCTATATAATGTTGTCTAGTTCTTATTGCTGATTATGGCTGTAAAAGAATTAAACAAAAACTTCTGGACATGGAAGTGAAACCTAGGATGAAGAGGTCTTAAAGTAAACTTAAGAGAGACCAATATTTTAGTATGTAAAGAAGAAGGCAGGACCTTGCCATAATTGTGGAAATATCTGTTCTTGATATGTAGAATATAAGAAGGTAAAATAGTATCTATATACCACAGAGGATGTTATCCAATGGTCTACCAACACTACCACTCCACCCCCTTGGGTCTCCAATAGTAATAATAGTGAAGAACAGATTGTATAATGTTCTATGGTAGCAAGACATGGACCTTAAGTGACAAAGATTAACCATAGCTAGGTAGATATAAATTAATAGAAATATTTTCTCATATTTTTCAGTAACATTTCAAATGGAAACTCCATCATCATGTGACATAGAAGAAAGAAGGATGTGGTTAAATAAGGAGATTGTAAATCTTCTGAAGACATATCCAAAAGGTATAGAAAAATCTAATTTTTGGAATGTTGTGAACTACAATATAGATGGAGTTGAATCAAATGACAGTTATGGTGTGACAAATATGAACGAATTGTTTAAATATTATGAAAATCTTGAAGTTGTCTCAGAGAATAATATTTCATATGTGAAATTAAAATCAGGTTTGTAAATATTTATTATTTTCTATGTTATTTTATAAGAAGAAAAGTTCCAACTATGTGGCTAAAAAAACCCAGCAATGCCATTGATCGTTAATTTCATTTTTTATAAGAGGAATTTGTAGTTTCCTTGAAACATTTTGTATGGTATATAGAATTTGAAGTTTCAAACCTACATCAATGCGAAATAGATGGATAAAGAGGTTCCATGCAACCAGATGTTATGTATTTTACCTGAATTTATTTATATGTCCTAATACTTCGAGATTAAAATCTCATCTTCTGAGAAAAATAAAAGGGACTAATCCAGTATTTGATGGAACAGGCTATACCTATGTATTAAATATTTCTAATTTTGGTTAAAACAGAAATTTGCAGAAAAGGGTAAAGTTGACTATATGATCCTCAATACTTTATTTTATTGACCCCTCAATGATGAAAGACAAAGTTGACCTTGGTGGGATTTGAACTCTGAACATAAAATGTTGAAAGTAAATACCACAAAGTATTTATTCCAATGCGCTAATGACACTGCCAATGACCTGCCATGACAATTTCTGTAATAATTGTTTCTATTTTTGGTACAAGCTGAGCAATTTAAAGGGAAAAAGAAAGTCAATTAAATTGACTCCATTGCATTACTGGTATTTTATATAATTCAAACTCTTAATGATGAAAAAGTTAAATTTACACTGGCAGAATTTAAAGTAAGAACATGAAAGTCTGTAACTACATACCACAAAGTACATTGTTAAATTCACTACCAATACTGCCAATCCACCACCCTAGGGTCTCTAATAATAATAATAATTTTTATTTTGTAACAAGACCACCTATTTTAGTAAGAATTGTAGTTGATCAATTTCAATACTTCACTAATACTTATTTTATCAACCCTGAAATACTGAAAGATAAAATCAATCTGCACATATTTAAATACAGAATAAAAATAACATACAACTAAATACTCTACCAATTCTGCTATTCCCCATCATATGATAATAATTATATCAATGATATCTTATTAATATAGCAAATGAGAGTTTTATAGGCGAATAATGAGAATCAAACAAACTGTCTAGTCTATATAATTGTTTCTACTTTTGGCACAAGGCCAGCAATTATCTCAGTGTATTACTGGTACTTTATTTTATCGACCCCATAAGGATGAAAGGCAAAGTTAACCTCGGCGGGATTTGTATTCAGATCATAAAGGGCCGTAACTCTTTGCTGCAAGGCATGGCGTCTGACCCTCTACCGATACTGCCGATCCATAGTATATAATTATAGTCTATATAATGTTGTCTAGTTCTTATTGCTGATTATGGCTGTAAAAGAATTAAACAAAAACTTCTGGACATGGAAGTGAAACCTAGGATGAAGAGGTCTTAAAGTAAACTTAAGAGAGACCAATATTTTAGTATGTAAAGAAGAAGGCAGGACCTTGCCATAATTGTGGAAATATCTGTTCTTGATATGTAGAATATAAGAAGGTAAAATAGTATCTATATACCACAGAGGATGTTATCCAATGGTCTACCAACACTACCACTCCACCCCCTTGGGTCTCCAATAGTAATAATAGTGAAGAACAGATTGTATAATGTTCTATGGTAGCAAGACATGGGCCTTAAGTGACAAAGATTAACCATAGCTAGGTAGATATAAATTAATAGAAATATTTTCTCATATTTTTCAGTAACATTTCAAATGGAAACTCCATCATCATGTGACATAGAAGAAAGAAGGATGTGGTTAAATAAGGAGATTGTAAATCTTCTGAAGACATATCCAAAAGGTATAGAAAAATCTAATTTTTGGAATGTTGTGAACTACAATATAGATGGAGTTGAATCAAATGACAGTTATGGTGTGACAAATATGAACGAATTGTTTAAATATTATGAAAATCTTGAAGTTGTCTCAGAGAATAATATTTCATATGTGAAATTAAAATCAGGTTTGTAAATATTTATTATTTTCTATGTTATTTTATAAGAAGAAAAGTTCCAACTATGTGGCTAAAAAAACCCAGCAATGCCATTGATCGTTAATTTCATTTTTTATAAGAGGAATTTGTAGTTTCCTTGAAACATTTTGTATGGTATATAGAATTTGAAGTTTCAAACCTACATCAATGCGAAATAGATGGATAAAGAGGTTCCATGCAACCAGATGTTATGTATTTTACCTGAATTTATTTATATGTCCTAATACTTCGAGATTAAAATCTCATCTTCTGAGAAAAATAAAAGGGACTAATCCAGTGTTTGATGGAACAGGCTATACCTATGTATTAAATATTTCTAATGTTGGTTAAAACAGAAATTTGCAGAAAAGGGTAAAGTTGACTATATGATCCTCAATATTTTACTGGTACTTTATTTTATTGACCCCTCAATGATGAAAGACAAAGTTGACCTTGGTGGGATTTGAACTCTGAACATAAAATGTTGAAAGTAAATACCACAAAGTATTTATTCCAATGCGCTAATGACACTGCCAATGACCTGCCATGACAATTTCTGTAATAATTGTTTCTATTTTTGGTACAAGCTGAGCAATTTAAAGGGAAAAAGAAAGTCAATTAAATTGACTCCATTGCATTACTGGTATTTTATATAATTCAAACTCTTAATGATGAAAAAGTTAAATTTACACTGGCAGAATTTAAAGTAAGAACATGAAAGTCTGTAACTACATACCACAAAGTACATTGTTAAATTCACTACCAATACTGCCAATCCACCACCCTAGGGTCTCTAATAATAATAATAATTTTTATTTTGTAACAAGACCACCTATTTTAGTAAGAATTGTAGTTGATCAATTTCAATACTTCACTAATACTTATTTTATCAACCCTGAAATACTGAAAGATAAAATCAATCTGCACATATTTAAATACAGAATAAAAATAACATACAACTAAATACTCTACCAATTCTGCTATTCCCCATCATATGATAATAATTATATCAATGATATCTTATTAATATAGCAAATGAGAGTTTTATAGGCGAATAATGAGAATCAAACAAACTGTCTAGTCTATATAATTGTTTCTACTTTTGGCACAAGGCCAGCAATTATCTCAGTGTATTACTGGTACTTTATTTTATCGACCCCATAAGGATGAAAGGCAAAGTTAACCTCGGCGGGATTTGTATTCAGATCATAAAGGGCCGTAACTCTTTGCTGCAAGGCATGGCGTCTGACCCTCTACCGATACTGCCGATCCATAGTATATAATTATAGTCTATATAATGTTGTCTAGTTCTTATTGCTGATTATGGCTGTAAAAGAATTAAACAAAAACTTCTGGACATGGAAGTGAAACCTAGGATGAAGAGGTCTTAAAGTAAACTTAAGAGAGACCAATATTTTAGTATGTAAAGAAGAAGGCAGGACCTTGCCATAATTGTGGAAATATCTGTTCTTGATATGTAGAATATAAGAAGGTAAAATAGTATCTATATACCACAGAGGATGTTATCCAATGGTCTACCAACACTACCACTCCACCCCCTTGGGTCTCCAATAGTAATAATAGTGAAGAACAGATTGTATAATGTTCTATGGTAGCAAGACATGGGCCTTAAGTGACAAAGATTAACCATAGCTAGGTAGATATAAATTAATAGAAATATTTTCTCATATTTTTCAGTAACATTTCAAATGGAAACTCCATCATCATGTGACATAGAAGAAAGAAGGATGTGGTTAAATAAGGAGATTGTAAATCTTCTGAAGACATATCCAAAAGGTATAGAAAAATCTAATTTTTGGAATGTTGTGAACTACAATATAGATGGAGTTGAATCAAATGACAGTTATGGTGTGACAAATATGAACGAATTGTTTAAATATTATGAAAATCTTGAAGTTGTCTCAGAGAATAATATTTCATATGTGAAATTAAAATCAGGTTTGTAAATATTTATTATTTTCTATGTTATTTTATAAGAAGAAAAGTTCCAACTATGTGGCTAAAAAAACCCAGCAATGCCATTGATCGTTAATTTCATTTTTTATAAGAGGAATTTGTAGTTTCCTTGAAACATTTTGTATGGTATATAGAATTTGAAGTTTCAAACCTACATCAATGCGAAATAGATGGATAAAGAGGTTCCATGCAACCAGATGTTATGTATTTTACCTGAATTTATTTATATGTCCTAATACTTCGAGATTAAAATCTCATCTTCTGAGAAAAATAAAAGGGACTAATCCAGTGTTTGATGGAACAGGCTATACCTATGTATTAAATATTTCTAATTTTGGTTAAAACAGAAATTTGCAGAAAAGGGTAAAGTTGACTATATGATCCTCAATATTTTACTGGTACTTTATTTTATTGACCCCTCAATGATGAAAGACAAAGTTGACCTTGGTGGGATTTGAACTCTGAACATAAAATGTTGAAAGTAAATACCACAAAGTATTTATTCCAATGCGCTAATGACACTGCCAATGACCTGCCATGACAATTTCTGTAATAATTGTTTCTATTTTTGGTACAAGCTGAGCAATTTAAAGGGAAAAAGAAAGTCAATTAAATTGACTCCATTGCATTACTGGTATTTTATATAATTCAAACTCTTAATGATGAAAAAGTTAAATTTACACTGGCAGAATTTAAAGTAAGAACATGAAAGTCTGTAACTACATACCACAAAGTACATTGTTAAATTCACTACCAATACTGCCAATCCACCACCCTAGGGTCTCTAATAATAATAATAATTTTTATTTTGTAACAAGACCACCTATTTTAGTAAGAATTGTAGTTGATCAATTTCAATACTTCACTAATACTTATTTTATCAACCCTGAAATACTGAAAGATAAAATCAATCTGCACATATTTAAATACAGAATAAAAATAACATACAACTAAATACTCTACCAATTCTGCTATTCCCCATCATATGATAATAATTATATCAATGATATCTTATTAATATAGCAAATGAGAGTTTTATAGGCGAATAATGAGAATCAAACAAACTGTCTAGTCTATATAATTGTTTCTACTTTTGGCACAAGGCCAGCAATTATCCCAGTGTATTACTGGTACTTTATTTTATCGACCCCATAAGGATGAAAGGCAAAGTTAACCTCGGCGGGATTTGTATTCAGATCATAAAGGGCCGTAACTCTTTGCTGCAAGGCATGGCGTCTGACCCTCTACCGATACTGCCGATCCATAGTATATAATTATAGTCTATATAATGTTGTCTAGTTCTTATTGCTGATTATGGCTGTAAAAGAATTAAACAAAAACTTCTGGACATGGAAGTGAAACCTAGGATGAAGAGGTCTTAAAGTAAACTTAAGAGAGACCAATATTTTAGTATGTAAAGAAGAAGGCAGGACCTTGCCATAATTGTGGAAATATCTGTTCTTGATATGTAGAATATAAGAAGGTAAAATAGTATCTATATACCACAGAGGATGTTATCCAATGGTCTACCAACACTACCACTCCACCCCCTTGGGTCTCCAATAGTAATAATAGTGAAGAACAGATTGTATAATGTTCTATGGTAGCAAGACATGGGCCTTAAGTGACAAAGATTAACCATAGCTAGGTAGATATAAATTAATAGAAATATTTTCTCATATTTTTCAGTAACATTTCAAATGGAAACTCCATCATCATGTGACATAGAAGAAAGAAGGATGTGGTTAAATAAGGAGATTGTAAATCTTCTGAAGACATATCCAAAAGGTATAGAAAAATCTAATTTTTGGAATGTTGTGAACTACAATATAGATGGAGTTGAATCAAATGACAGTTATGGTGTGACAAATATGAACGAATTGTTTAAATATTATGAAAATCTTGAAGTTGTCTCAGAGAATAATATTTCATATGTGAAATTAAAATCAGGTTTGTAAATATTTATTATTTTCTATGTTATTTTATAAGAAGAAAAGTTCCAACTATGTGGCTAAAAAAACCCAGCAATGCCATTGATCGTTAATTTCATTTTTTATAAGAGGAATTTGTAGTTTCCTTGAAACATTTTGTATGGTATATAGAATTTGAAGTTTCAAACCTACATCAATGCGAAATAGATGGATAAAGAGGTTCCATGCAACCAGATGTTATGTATTTTACCTGAATTTATTTATATGTCCTAATACTTCGAGATTAAAATCTCATCTTCTGAGAAAAATAAAAGGGACTAATCCAGTGTTTGATGGAACAGGCTATACCTATGTATTAAATATTTCTAATTTTGGTTAAAACAGAAATTTGCAGAAAAGGGTAAAGTTGACTATATGATCCTCAATATTTTACTGGTACTTTATTTTATTGACCCCTCAATGATGAAAGACAAAGTTGACCTTGGTGGAATTTGAACTCTGAACATAAAATGTTGAAAGTAAATACCACAAAGTATTTATTCCAATGCGCTAATGACACTGCCAATGACCTGCCATGACAATTTCTGTAATAATTGTTTCTATTTTTGGTACAAGCTGAGCAATTTAAAGGGAAAAAGAAAGTCAATTAAATTGACTCCATTGCATTACTGGTATTTTATATAATTCAAACTCTTAATGATGAAAAAGTTAAATTTACACTGGCAGAATTTAAAGTAAGAACATGAAAGTCTGTAACTACATACCACAAAGTACATTGTTAAATTCACTACCAATACTGCCAATCCACCACCCTAGGGTCTCTAATAATAATAATAATTTTTATTTTGTAACAAGACCACCTATTTTAGTAAGAATTGTAGTTGATCAATTTCAATACTTCACTAATACTTATTTTATCAACCCTGAAATACTGAAAGATAAAATCAATCTGCACATATTTAAATACAGAATAAAAATAACATACAACTAAATACTCTACCAATTCTGCTATTCCCCATCATATGATAATAATTATATCAATGATATCTTATTAATATAGCAAATGAGAGTTTTATAGGCGAATAATGAGAATCAAACAAACTGTCTAGTCTATATAATTGTTTCTACTTTTGGCACAAGGCCAGCAATTATCTCAGTGTATTACTGGTACTTTATTTTATCGACCCCATAAGGATGAAAGGCAAAGTTAACCTCGGCGGGATTTGTATTCAGATCATAAAGGGCCGTAACTCTTTGCTGCAAGGCATGGCGTCTGACCCTCTACCGATACTGCCGATCCATAGTATATAATTATAGTCTATATAATGTTGTCTAGTTCTTATTGCTGATTATGGCTGTAAAAGAATTAAACAAAAACTTCTGGACATGGAAGTGAAACCTAGGATGAAGAGGTCTTAAAGTAAACTTAAGAGAGACCAATATTTTAGTATGTAAAGAAGAAGGCAGGACCTTGCCATAATTGTGGAAATATCTGTTCTTGATATGTAGAATATAAGAAGGTAAAATAGTATCTATATACCACAGAGGATGTTATCCAATGGTCTACCAACACTACCACTCCACCCCCTTGGGTCTCCAATAGTAATAATAGTGAAGAACAGATTGTATAATGTTCTATGGTAGCAAGACATGGGCCTTAAGTGACAAAGATTAACCATAGCTAGGTAGATATAAATTAATAGAAATATTTTCTCATATTTTTCAGTAACATTTCAAATGGAAACTCCATCATCATGTGACATAGAAGAAAGAAGGATGTGGTTAAATAAGGAGATTGTAAATCTTCTGAAGACATATCCAAAAGGTATAGAAAAATCTAATTTTTGGAATGTTGTGAACTACAATATAGATGGAGTTGAATCAAATGACAGTTATGGTGTGACAAATATGAACGAATTGTTTAAATATTATGAAAATCTTGAAGTTGTCTCAGAGAATAATATTTCATATGTGAAATTAAAATCAGGTTTGTAAATATTTATTATTTTCTATGTTATTTTATAAGAAGAAAAGTTCCAACTATGTGGCTAAAAAAACCCAGCAATGCCATTGATCGTTAATTTCATTTTTTATAAGAGGAATTTGTAGTTTCCTTGAAACATTTTGTATGGTATATAGAATTTGAAGTTTCAAACCTACATCAATGCGAAATAGATGGATAAAGAGGTTCCATGCAACCAGATGTTATGTATTTTACCTGAATTTATTTATATGTCCTAATACTTCGAGATTAAAATCTCATCTTCTGAGAAAAATAAAAGGGACTAATCCAGTGTTTGATGGAACAGGCTATACCTATGTATTAAATATTTCTAATGTTGGTTAAAACAGAAATTTGCAGAAAAGGGTAAAGTTGACTATATGATCCTCAATATTTTACTGGTACTTTATTTTATTGACCCCTCAATGATGAAAGACAAAGTTGACCTTGGTGGGATTTGAACTCTGAACATAAAATGTTGAAAGTAAATACCACAAAGTATTTATTCCAATGCGCTAATGACACTGCCAATGACCTGCCATGACAATTTCTGTAATAATTGTTTCTATTTTTGGTACAAGCTGAGCAATTTAAAGGGAAAAAGAAAGTCAATTAAATTGACTCCATTGCATTACTGGTATTTTATATAATTCAAACTCTTAATGATGAAAAAGTTAAATTTACACTGGCAGAATTTAAAGTAAGAACATGAAAGTCTGTAACTACATACCACAAAGTACATTGTTAAATTCACTACCAATACTGCCAATCCACCACCCTAGGGTCTCTAATAATAATAATAATTTTTATTTTGTAACAAGACCACCTATTTTAGTAAGAATTGTAGTTGATCAATTTCAATACTTCACTAATACTTATTTTATCAACCCTGAAATACTGAAAGATAAAATCAATCTGCACATATTTAAATACAGAATAAAAATAACATACAACTAAATACTCTACCAATTCTGCTATTCCCCATCATATGATAATAATTATATCAATGATATCTTATTAATATAGCAAATGAGAGTTTTATAGGCGAATAATGAGAATCAAACAAACTGTCTAGTCTATATAATTGTTTCTACTTTTGGCACAAGGCCAGCAATTATCTCAGTGTATTACTGGTACTTTATTTTATCGACCCCATAAGGATGAAAGGCAAAGTTAACCTCGGCGGGATTTGTATTCAGATCATAAAGGGCCGTAACTCTTTGCTGCAAGGCATGGCGTCTGACCCTCTACCGATACTGCCGATCCATAGTATATAATTATAGTCTATATAATGTTGTCTAGTTCTTATTGCTGATTATGGCTGTAAAAGAATTAAACAAAAACTTCTGGACATGGAAGTGAAACCTAGGATGAAGAGGTCTTAAAGTAAACTTAAGAGAGACCAATATTTTAGTATGTAAAGAAGAAGGCAGGACCTTGCCATAATTGTGGAAATATCTGTTCTTGATATGTAGAATATAAGAAGGTAAAATAGTATCTATATACCACAGAGGATGTTATCCAATGGTCTACCAACACTACCACTCCACCCCCTTGGGTCTCCAATAGTAATAATAGTGAAGAACAGATTGTATAATGTTCTATGGTAGCAAGACATGGGCCTTAAGTGACAAAGATTAACCATAGCTAGGTAGATATAAATTAATAGAAATATTTTCTCATATTTTTCAGTAACATTTCAAATGGAAACTCCATCATCATGTGACATAGAAGAAAGAAGGATGTGGTTAAATAAGGAGATTGTAAATCTTCTGAAGACATATCCAAAAGGTATAGAAAAATCTAATTTTTGGAATGTTGTGAACTACAATATAGATGGAGTTGAATCAAATGACAGTTATGGTGTGACAAATATGAACGAATTGTTTAAATATTATGAAAATCTTGAAGTTGTCTCAGAGAATAATATTTCATATGTGAAATTAAAATCAGGTTTGTAAATATTTATTATTTTCTATGTTATTTTATAAGAAGAAAAGTTCCAACTATGTGGCTAAAAAAACCCAGCAATGCCATTGATCGTTAATTTCATTTTTTATAAGAGGAATTTGTAGTTTCCTTGAAACATTTTGTATGGTATATAGAATTTGAAGTTTCAAACCTACATCAATGCGAAATAGATGGATAAAGAGGTTCCATGCAACCAGATGTTATGTATTTTACCTGAATTTATTTATATGTCCTAATACTTCGAGATTAAAATCTCATCTTCTGAGAAAAATAAAAGGGACTAATCCAGTGTTTGATGGAACAGGCTATACCTATGTATTAAATATTTCTAATTTTGGTTAAAACAGAAATTTGCAGAAAAGGGTAAAGTTGACTATATGATCCTCAATATTTTACTGGTACTTTATTTTATTGACCCCTCAATGATGAAAGACAAAGTTGACCTTGGTGGGATTTGAACTCTGAACATAAAATGTTGAAAGTAAATACCACAAAGTATTTATTCCAATGCGCTAATGACACTGCCAATGACCTGCCATGACAATTTCTGTAATAATTGTTTCTATTTTTGGTACAAGCTGAGCAATTTAAAGGGAAAAAGAAAGTCAATTAAATTGACTCCATTGCATTACTGGTATTTTATATAATTCAAACTCTTAATGATGAAAAAGTTAAATTTACACTGGCAGAATTTAAAGTAAGAACATGAAAGTCTGTAACTACATACCACAAAGTACATTGTTAAATTCACTACCAATACTGCCAATCCACCACCCTAGGGTCTCTAATAATAATAATAATTTTTATTTTGTAACAAGACCACCTATTTTAGTAAGAATTGTAGTTGATCAATTTCAATACTTCACTAATACTTATTTTATCAACCCTGAAATACTGAAAGATAAAATCAATCTGCACATATTTAAATACAGAATAAAAATAACATACAACTAAATACTCTACCAATTCTGCTTTTCCCCATCATATGATAATAATTATATCAATGATATCTTATTAATATAGCAAATGAGAGTTTTATAGGCGAATAATGAGAATCAAACAAACTATCTAGTCTATATAATTGTTTCTACTTTTGGCACAAGGCCAGCAATTATCCCAGTGTATTACTGGTACTTTATTTTATCGACCCCGTAAGGATGAAAGGCAAAGTTAATCTCGGCGGGATTTGAATTCAGATCATAAAGGGCCGTAACACTTTGCTGCAAAGCATGGCGTCTGACCCTCTACCGATACTTCCGAATCCATAGTATATAATTATAGTCTATATAATGTTGTCTAGTTCTTATTGCTGATTATGGCTGTAAAAGAATTAAACAAAAACTTCTGGACATGGAAGTGAAACCTAGGATGAAGAGGTCTTAAAGTAAACTTAAGAGAGACCAATATTTTAGTATGTAAAGAAGAAGGCAGGACCTTGCCATAATTGTGGAAATATCTGTTCTTGATATGTAGAATATAAGAAGGTAAAATAGTATCTATATACCACAGAGGATGTTATCCAATGGTCTACCAACACTACCACTCCACCCCCTTGGGTCTCCAATAGTAATAATAGTGAAGAACAGATTGTATAATGTTCTATGGTAGCAAGACATGGGCCTTAAGTGACAAAGATTAACCATAGCTAGGTAGATATAAATTAATAGAAATATTTTCTCATATTTTTCAGTAACATTTCAAATGGAAACTCCATCATCATGTGACATAGAAGAAAGAAGGATGTGGTTAAATCAGGAGATTGTAAATCTTTTGAAGACATATCCAAAAGGTATAGAAAAATCTATTTTTTGGGATGTTGTGAACCATAATATAGATGGAGTTGAACCAAATCACAGATATGGTGTTAAGAATCTAAAGGAATTGTTTGACATTTATGAAAATCTTGAAATTGTCTCAGAGAATAATTTTTCGTATGTGAAATTAAAACCAGGTTTGTTAACATTTATTACTTTCCATGTTACTTTTATACGAAGAAAAGTTCCAACTATGTGGCTAAAAAAAACAGCAATGCCATTGATCGTTAATTTCATTTTTTATAAGAGGATTTTGGCCTACCAACACTGCCACTCCACCACCCTTGGGTCTCCAATAGTAATAATAGTAAAGAACAGATTGTATAATGTTCTATGGTAGCAAGACATGGGCCTTAATTTAGGTATATATAAATTAATAGAAATATTTTCTCATATTTTTCAGTAACATTTCAAATGGAGACTCCAGCATCACTGATAGAAGAGAAGAGAAAGTCATTAAATCAGCAGATTGTAAAACTCCTGAAGATATATCCAAAAGGTATAAAAAAACGCCTCTTTTGGAATACTGTTATGCAAAAAATAAAAGGAGTTGAATCAAATGACAGTTATGGTGTGACAAATATGAACGAATTATTTAAATATTATGAAAATCTTAAAGTTGTCTCAGAGAATAATATTTCATATGTGAAATTAAAATCAGGTTTGTAAATATTTATTACTTTCCATATGTTACTTTTATACGAAGAAAACTTCCAACTATGTGGCTAAAAAACAACAACAATACCATTGATTGTTAATTTCACTTTTCTATATTTTATGTATTAAATATTTGTTATTTTCATAAAAGGACAGAAATATGGGGTAAGGGGTAAAGTTGACTATTTCATCCTCAATATTTTACTGCTACTTTATGTTATTGACCCCTCATTGACGAAAGACAAAGTTGACCTTGGTGGGATCTTAACTCTGAACATAAAAAGTTGAAAGTAAATACCACAAAGTATTTATTCCAATGCGCTAATGATACTGCCAATCACCTGCCATGACATTTTATGTAATAATAAAAATGATCTCTTTTGAAAAGGCACAATTGAATTCACTACATAGTAGAATAAATGGTGAAGTTGTTGCTGTCAGGATTTGATAAGGAGGGGAAACAGACAACTGTATGACATTAATTAACTCAATTGCTTTTCCATTTCTTCTAACTGTGGGCTATAATATTAATAACAATTTCTTACATTGATACTAGATCACCTATCATATGTGAAGTTAAAATCAAGTTTGTAAATATTTGCTACTTTCTATATGTTACTTTTGTGAGGATAAAAATCCCAACTGTGTGGGTAAGATTTTTGCTTTGCTCAATTTGTGCATTTAGTTGACATATTTTTTTCCTTTCATTGAACTGTATTTTTATTTTTATTTCCAGGTAATAAAACCAGAATGGTAAATAAACCCAGTTTTGAAGATCTTAAAAAGGTCATATGTGAAGTTCTTGATAAACACAGAAGTAAAATAAAACGTGAACATTTTTGGAATAAAGTGGCTGAGAGGCAAGGACATGTTATCAACCCTAAAGATTATGGTTTCAATAATTTATATGAATTACTGAAACAACTTTCTGATGTGCTGATAGAGGTGGCTGAAAAGAATGAACTATATGTAAAAAAGAAAACTTCAAGTGATTCCAATAAACCATCTGCTGAGAAAAGCTCATCCTACTTAGGAGACAACATATATAATTTTCCATCACTTAATGAAACTATACAAAGTGACCCATCAAAACCATCTCTAGTTGAAATTAGACAAAGATTCTGTGACATTGTTGTGAACTCACCCCAGGGTTTATCACTGCAGCTATTGATGGAATTCTATAATAGAAAATATCAAAAGTCACCATTTAACTTTCAAGATTATAATGTCAGTAATTCTGAAGAATTTTTTAAGTTGCCTGAATTTCGATGTTTTAATGTTTTAATACAGAACAATACAATAATGGTTTATTTAAAAGGACACAATTCTTCCCAAAATATGTTTCCGTTAGTTAATCAAATGCAAGCTCCTAAATGGGGTGAACCAGCATTCCCCCTCAGGCAACAACCTGTTCCTAATTTACAACATGTTACTGATAGTTTTCATCTTGCTCCTTTTTCCAAACTCCCTCCACCAAAAACAAATGAAAAAGAAATTGTAATACCTCCCTTAAATATTGCTCCTGGGGAGACACTGTCTAAAGAACAGCTTGATAAAATAGCCAAAGAATGTATTGAAATACTTGCTGATAATAAGGAATATGTATCTGCTCAAGCTATTGAAAATCTTTTCCTTAAACGTCTTAGAAAGAGAAATATGCGTGAAGTTGGTATCCGTAATTTAGATTATTTGCCTTCAGTTCATGAGCATAACCGTATGGCATCTAAAGTAAATGCTTATATTCAAGCCTTTGTGACAGTTCGGTCTGTATGCACACTGAAAGAACTAGAAGAATGTGTTACACTTTATGTGAACGAAAGCAATTCCTTTCAAAGTTTAAAACTGGGTCCTTTTCATAAGATGCAAATTATTTTTGATTTGTTTAAATTTCCTCCTGGTGAAGAAAGCTACCCAGACCTTACTACAATGGATATTTTAGATAATATAAGAAATTTCCTTAATGAGAATAATTGGTATAAGAAACACGAAATGCCAGAAGTTATGTCTTATTTGACAAAAGCTTTTTATTACAATGATCCATTTCAACTTGGGATTCGCTTGAAAAGCCTCCCACTTGCTATTGGGGTAAGGATATCTTTGTTTATTTAAATATTGGAATTGTTTTACCTATTTTTATTCCAGTGTTAATTCTTTCTATTTTAAATACATTTATACAATGTCATCTGTTACAGGTCTTAAAACGTGCTCAAAAAGATGATTCAGCCCTTACCAGGAAAGTCTTTGATGATATGAAGTTCAAATTAACTGAAGAAATACAAAGCGCTTTCAATAAATTCCGTGGCTATATTCTTGCAACAAAACAAAATGAAACATATTTGAAGAAGCACTATGCTAAAATGTCAGCTGATGCTGCTCTAAAAGAGATATTTGAACGGCTGTGCTTGTTGCTTGAAAATTATGAACCTAGAACTATATTTGAACAGAAACAAAAAAGAAAATTTATAGAGATTTCTAATAATTTCTTTCAGCAAATAAGTAGTCATGATCTAGCTAAGACTGTGTTTCATGTTGCTATTTGTGTCACTACTACTGAACTACAAGCAATTACCCTGGAATTCTTAAAGCCAAGATCTCAGCCCTCAACTGATCACTCTAACAAAGTTAAAATTCCTCCTCCTCGAAAAGGTAAGATTTTGAAATATGATTTTAATAGGGCAACTTCTAAATTTTTAACTATTGTTATTGTTAGGTGCCTATAGCCCTGATTCAACTATATACTACTTCTATATATTAACTGTGGACTATTTTCCTACTAAAATTGAGAGGAGAGTTGGCTGTCTAGATAGAATACTAGACAACTAGGTAAGAGATTGTTTGCATCTTGGCATTGTGTCCACTACAAAAACTCTGATGTATTTCTGCTTGAAATTCTACAAACTCACACAATAAAATGAGTTATCTTTTGCCTTGTGTCAAAGAAGCCTTTTAAAACATTTATTGATAAACATCTTGTGGATAAACATGTCCTAATGATTCAATTTTAACAATTTCTATGCAGTTTTTAGGAGATATAATAAATGCTGTAGAAATAATTTTGTTTGCTTCAGAATGTAATATATAATTTGTTTTATAAAACCTGTTCTTAAAATGTAACGGAAACAAAAAATAATATTGATGTAGAAAACCAGCAGTATGAAATATGAATGCATACAACAAACAAGAAATTAAATATTAAGGTAAAAATAAAAAACGGTGGCATGTACCCCATCACAGTAGGTAATGTCTTCTGGAGGCTTGCAACTAAGATCATCTGCAAGTCTATTGCACCAGAGATAGGTGTGGAACTCAGCCCAGTGCAGCTGGGGGTCGGTGTGGCCAGCAGGTGCGAGGGACCTGCCCACACTGCTAAACAGTTCATTCCAAACTCTCTTCCCAAGCCGGTGCCAATTGATCCTAGGATCTCATTGTCAAACTTGACATGAGAAATGCCTTCAATTGGTTGCGCCTTGCCTCAGCCGTGCCTTGTCTACCAACTCACTGGCCTACCTGCTATATGGGTCCCCAAGCATGCTCCTCACTGCATACAACAATTACTCTTTAATTGGTATATCCAGTGTTTCATATAGCTCATTTAATATATAAATATTAGCTAGACAATGGTGTATTTACAAAACACAGTAGGTGTTGTAGGAAAGAAGTATATTTTTTTTAATGATTTGCCCTATCTCTATTCAATTTTAGAGTCCTGAAAGCCCAGTGATATTTATATTATGGCTTCAATCTCAGGATAAAGTGGGAAGCATTGGTGCATAAGGATGTCAGGACAAAATATGCAGATACTATTGCATTCAAATTCATAGAACTCCCTGAGCAAACTGAGGACGTTGGGACAGAGTGGAGATTGTTCAGTACAGCAGTGTCTGCTTCAGCTGTTAAATGCTGCGGGTGAAAGAGGCTTGGTGTGATGTCGGATGGCAGGAAGACTCTTTGGTTCAATCAAGAAGTCAAAGATGCCACCCAAGAAAAGAAGAAGGCTTACAAAGCTTAACTTGGAAGTAAGTTAAGTTGGAATCTGACTTCAGATCAGCAAATAAAGTGTTCTAGCAGACCATCCACCAACTTCATATTAAGAAGCCCTCCTCCACACCTGCTATCAAGAACACGTCTGGGGTTCTCATCTCTTCAGATAGGTGCATCCTCGCGAGGTGGAGATAATACTTTGCTGATCTCCTAAACCTGATCACAACAGCATCTTTGGATGTACACAAGGAGCATCTGGGAACATGACTAATCTCTCAGAGGCTGAGGTCACAAGAGCAGTTAAAGAGCTCAAATGTGGCAAAGCTGCTGGAGAAGATGAAATCTGGCCTGGGGTGTTAAAAGCCTTAACTAAAGAAGGTATTTTGTGTTTGACTCCTTTGTGCTAGGTGGCCTGGATCTCTGGAAAGACACCTAAGCAATTGGGAGTCTATGCAAAATGTCTTGCAAAGAGATTCAGGGAGATTGTCGAGTCCAAGCTAGCTGATAAACAGTGTGGTTTTCACTCAGGACAGCAGAGCCAACTAAATATTCACACTGCAGCAAGTATTCAACAAATTATTGGAGTATTGCCAAGAAGTATATTTTCTTTTGTCGACTTCGAGAAGGCATATGACCATGTTCCTCAGGACCTACTGTGGAAGGCTGTGCAGGAGTATGGGATTGATGGTCAGCTTCTTGCTGCCCTGATGTCTTTATATGAATGACCAAGTACTAGTGTTTGGATAAATAGTGCTAAATCGAAACCATTCAATGTGGGAGTCAGACTCCACCAAGGGTGCATACTGTCACCTCTCCTGTTTATTATTTACATGAACAGGATTGACATGCACAGCTGGGTTGGAAGTGGTATCACAACTGGCAGGTGTAAAATCAGTCAGCTGGAATTTGAAGATGACTTAACTTGACAGATGATCTTCAACTTGCACTTGATAGGTTTGATGCCAAGTGCTGCTTGGTTGGAATGAAAATCAGGGCTGCGAGAACTGAGACTCCATGTTAATGGAGTTCCACTGAAGCAGGTAGAGAAGATCAAGTATCTCAGGGCCATGTTCATGAGTGATGAAAGGCAGGAGGCTGAATTAAGTGCAAGAATCGCAAAAGCTGATGCCGTAATGCACCAGCTTCGGCATTCAGTAATCAGAAGAGCCAAACTCGCTATCTTCAATTCGGTTTTCATGTCAACTCTTACCTAGGATCATGAATCTTGGGTAATGACTGAAAAAATATGATCACAAATACAAACAGTTGAAATGAGATTCCTCTGAAGGGTCTTTGGAGTAACGTTACTTGATAAAGTACGTAGCTTGGAGATCAGAGTGTTGTTCCAGGTAGAGCCCTTACTTCTCCAAATTGACAGATAAGTTCTGATACTATGGCCATGTAGTTAGAATGTCTCAGGAAAGAATCACTGGGCAAAACCAAGCGGCAAGAGACCCAGGGGTAGACCCTGAGCAAGGTGGTTGGATAACATCCATGAGCTTGGCTGGTCTTGCTTGGGGACCCAGCTGGATCAGTTGGAGATGGTTGCTTCTGACTGGACCCGCTGGAAGGAGTGTTTGAGGACTGTGTCCCCATGACCCTCTCAGGAATAAGTGGGTGAAGCAGAAGAAGAAGGTAGTGGTGGTGGTGGTGGTGGCTTCTTCAATCACAGTATTTATTTACACAAATGTTTTTCTCTTCCGTTTTTTATTGCTAGTGCTGTCATTAGAAATACTAATGGCTATTAGAAAACTTACACGCAGAAAAACATATATGGAAAACAAATGAACAAAAGCACTTATCCCCTACATCAGCCATTTCCTGAAAAGCAATTTCATGCATAAAGGTACAATTTCATGCATAAAGGTACTGTTTTGTTGTGTTGTGGAGAACCCAGGTTGTGCTACAAATTGAAAGACCAACCTACTGGAAAGATAGATGCATGTAAGACAATACAAGATAGAAGCACAGAAAACTTATGCGTGTCTTTTGACTGGAAACAACTAAATAAACCAAATTCTTACAACTAAAATATGACAAGTAATAGACAGTGTAAATATATAGGATCTGAGCCATCAATTTATTTAGTATGACTTGTTCCATGTAAATATGATTCCATGCTAAAATGTATATGTGGTGTGGTAAATAAATATATACATATACATCAGGACTGAACACAATGGAACCAAACTCCCACTGTCACTGCTGCAATCTCTCCTGCTCTCCCCATCTCTTACCATTATAAGCAAATGTGGGCCCATGTGCTGGAAGCCTACAGTATCCAATCCATGCTTTATAACTTCATTGAGGGCAGCATGGCATTGAAGGCGGCTGGCACTGTAGAAACACGACAGCAGGTGAAGACCGAAAGAGTCTATGGTGTATCCACAGCAACATTTTTGTGCCTCGCAGATCCGAAGGCTGAGCCTCAGGGAAACCCCAATTCACAGGCTATCATTATCCAGCTGCACGCCAATCAAAAAGGAGGGTAAAGCATTGAGCCAGGCACCTGTGTGGGATTACAAGGCTGGATAAAAATGTGAGGTGGTGCTGATTGAGCTGGCACACTAGCCTGTCTCAGGCTATGTCACACTGGATGGCATCCCATATACTCTGGGGGGATTTGACATCTACAGGGAAAAAATGAGGAGGGACATCTACTGGACAAAATCCAAGCGAGTCCCAAGTCTCATAGGCAGCTTCGCATTCTTCGATCACATTGGGTTTTGTTGTGTTGTGGAGGACACTGAGGTTACCAACAAAAGAAATTCCAGCAAGACCAGAGACCAAGGCCACTGTTTCTAACAGGTAAGGTGGCCTGTTACCATCCAAAGTTGTCAAACCTGATGTTGCATATCTGCTGCTCGCGTACAAGTATCAAGATCAGTGAGGAGAGATGTGTGGCTGTAGCAAGGAGCGGTATGAAGTGTGAGGAGCTTCGGCATGGCAAAGCACTTTCTTAACATGAAGAGGGCTAGATGGGCGTCAATCATACCCAGTCAGCTTGTGAGGGTTGTGAGCTGCTGGAACCTGGATATGATAGTGGAACGGATGGCTGGCAGGTGGATCGGTGAGGCAAAGATGAGGACATCCTCTTTCGGAGTCATCTGCACCTGGCAGAGAATGGATCGCATGTCCAAGACAGAGACTGCAAAGCCCTCAGCATCATGGTTGACATTCACCACCTCCAACTTGGATTAGTTGACCGTGAGGCTGATTCTCACCAGAGCAGAAACCACCAATGGCAGATTGTGACAGACAGTCTCCATGGGCCCACTCAGCATGACATCATCCAGGTACCAAACATTGAAAGAAGCCGTGATGTTCCAAGCAATGGGGTCTGTTCCGAGAGCAAAGAGGAAGGGGCCCAAAGGATCACCCTATTGAACCCCAGTGACTGAAGGTAAGATGCCGGTTCCAGTGGGCAACTGTTGAAGAATTGCCTAGCTGCATGTGCAGCCTCCTCACACCCATTGGAAACACTGACCCATAGTTGCACCAGGCTAAGCTCTATGCCCAGTTCAGATGTGATGGACCTGCAGACCACCTTAGCAGTCAGCATCTGGAAGACATTGCCCACAGCAATAGGGTGTATGCTACCCTCTTTCTTCCTGATAGCAGTCAAGCTGGCCAAAAAGAAGAGGCCTCAGGTGTAAAGGATCCAGGGCGTCATAGATGAATCTGTTGATGAGTGCCACAATTGCACTCAAAAGGCGGCACCTGGCTTCAACTGATAGAGGGATAGCAAAACTTTGAGGTGATCAAGTCGGAGACCATCAGTACCTCTGCTGCTTCTGGCAGGGAAGGACTTAATGGCAGACATGATGTCTGCATCTGATGCCACAAATAGCAGGTGAGGATATGGGTCTGAGGTCTGCAGGCGGCTCAGGATGCTTGAGCCAAAGACAAGCAATTTACTATTGTAATTAGCCTCAGAACTACAAAATTGATAGGTATTGAGTATAACATTGAAAAGATGATTTGTCCTTCATAAACCCTATGAAGATAAAGTTAAGGGACATGTCAGAAAAACTGGTTTTGTGCCTAATGAGAAATCATAATTTAGTGATTGGATCAAGTTTTTAGGAGGAATAAGAAAATCATACAGTTATCCCCTGGTATTTGCAGGGATTACATTCCTAGAGCACCTGTAAAGAGTGAAAAACCACGTATATTGGACGTGATCCATAAACATGCCTATAAACGTCAAAATATAATAATAAAAAAAGAGGGAGCATCTTATGCAATGGGACGTCCAATAGGCTGGCAAATATGGTGTATTGTTATTAATAATTTAGGGTTAAAAAAATATATATTGCCTCAAAAAAAGGCATTAAAAAAATTGCGGAAGATATTTACGATTCCGTGAATATCCGGTGGTTTCCATGAACAATTATTAATTAAGTTCTAAGGGAAATTCCGCGAATAACCAGGACCATGAATGCCAGGGGTATACTGTATATATATTCTACCTTTATTTTTCAGAACAAGTACTTCAATCTTTGAAAAAATATCTGGAAAAATACATGTCTTCAGGGACATTAAATTTGAATCATTTCAACAAAATTGAAGAGAAGTTACTGGAAGAATTTAACATGACAACCTTTTCCAATATGGGTTATGGACGATTTCTTTCATTCCTCCAGAATAATATGTCGATAAAAAAAGTAAGTGGTTTCTTCAGTAGTAGTAATAGTGATAAGTTCTAGACATTTTGTTAGTACAACAAATTATGAAAAGAAAGTTTATCAAAATGTTCTTCTATATCAGAAAAATATGAGAAGATAATTAGCTAATAGGTTCTGTTAAATCATTAAAATATGAAGGAGTTTAGTTGATATAAATAAACATTAGTTTTTGTTTTTGTTTTTATAGTCAGCCTTTTACATACACTATTCCTTTCTTGAGTTTATGGAACATTTCTTGTTTCTAGATTTTGGATGAAGCTGGTCTTACAATCTCTGGAACATCTTCTGACAGTAACAAGAGTGGAATTGGTGTATATAAAGCTTCACTGGCAGATGTTTGTAACTTTATAGTTCAGTGTAAAGATTCCTGCACAACACAAGTAAGTTGTTTTAAAACATTTTCTTGCATTTATGTCAGAGAAAATATGAAGGACTTGGTTAAGTTAATGTAGGTAGTTTTGTATTATCTTGTGAAGATGGTGGTTTGGCAGAATCAGTTAAACCATGGAAAAAATGTTTTGCAGTATTTCTTCTGGTTCTTTATGTTTTGAGTTCAAATCCTACCTAGGTCAAATTTGTCTTTCATCATTCCATGGTCAATAAAACAAAGTACCAGTCAAGTACTGGGGTTTATTTAATCGACTTCACCCTCCCACTAAAATTATTGGCCGAATGCCTAAATTAGCAGTCCTTATCTCTCCAGTTAGGGTGGTGGATTGGCAGGATTGGTTGCGCATCAGATGAAATGCATTGCAGTATTTCATTACAGCTGTCTGCATTCTGGTTTCAAATTTCATTGAGGTCAACTTTGCCTTTCATCTTTCCAGGGCTGATAAAATAAAGTACCAGTAATGTACTGAGATCAATGTAATTGACATTTCCCTCTCCATGAATTGTTGATCTTGTTCCTAAATTAGAAATTATTATTATCTTGGCAGTATCGGTAGAGGGTTGGACACCATGCTTTCTAGCATAGTTACGTCCCTTTACAGTCTGAGTTCAAATCCCGCCGAGGTTGACTTTGCCTTTCATCCTTACGGGGTCGATGAAATAAAGTACCAGTAATGTACTGGGTAATTGCTGGCCTTGTGCCTAAAGTAGAAACAATTATTATCTTTCCAGTTTTTTGCTGTATGTGTATCCATAATAATTGTTTTTACTTTTGGCACAAGGCCAGCAATTACCCCAGTGCATTACTGGTACTTTATTTTATCCATAATAATTGTTTCTACTTTTGGCACAAGGCCAGCAATTACCCCAGTGCATTACTGGTACTTTATTTTATCCATAATAATTGTTTCTACTTTTGGCACAAGGCCAGCAATTACCCCAGTGCATTACTGGTACTTTATTTTATCCATAATAATTGTTTCTACTTTTGGCACAAGGCCAGCAATTACCCCAGTGCATTACTGGTACTTTAATTTATCCATAATAATTGTTTCTACTTTTGGCACAAGGCCAGCAATTACCCCAGTGCATTACTGGTACTTTATTTTATCGACCCCGTAAGGATGAAAGGCAAAGTAAACCTTGGCGTTATTTGAACTCGGAATGTAAAGGGCCGTAACTCTATGCTCCAAAGCATGGTGTCTGACCCTCTACCGATACTGCTACCCTTCCATAATAATAAACTTTCAATATATGCTGTATATAAAAATTACAAGATGATACAGCTTCATTGCTGTAATCAGCAGGATTCACTGACATTTTATAGTTTTATTTATAGAAAGAAGGACATCACCAAGGCCTTTGGAACTGTAGAAGGAAACCTCAGACTGGAGACCTCGTCTGAATTCTTTCAACAGAGTGGACTCCACTAAAGACACCTAAGGAACAGGCAGGGGTTCAAAGCCAAGTGGTGGATAAAGTCTACCACCTAGCAGCATGTGGAATCCAATTGATGGACTTCTGCATTGTTTGTCTATACAATTTTAATCACAAGGCTTGGGTTGACCTGAGGTTATGGTTGAAGACACTTTCTCAAGGCGCCATGGAACCATTGAATTTTGTAATTACAAAGTTTGCAAAACTGAATTCAACACTTACCATTGACATAAATTAGAGATAAATTGATGGACTTTATCAAACTAACTTGTAATAGATATACTTAGATAATAAAACTAATATTCAGTAGTTATAGTATTCACTATGGCTAAACATTCCGATCTCTGGAGATTGTTCAAAATGACCATACATACTTCACATCAAGAATGTTGTGTTACAAAGGCTAGGTTCTATCTCTTCTCCTCCTCCTCCTCCTCCCAGTTATTCCTGAAAGGGTCATCTTCTGTCAAGTTAAGTAACACCATATCGTCTGCAAATTCCAGCTGACTGATTTCACACACGCCAGTCATGACACCACTTCCAACCCAGCTGTGCATGTCAATCCTGTTTCTGTAAATAATGAACACGAGAGGTTTTCTCTTCAGAACTTAAAAATACTATAAATCTTTAAGTGTTCTTAACCCTATATGTATATAAACACACTCTCTACACTACCTATACAACTATTGCATATTTTTCTCAAACATAGAGGATAATACCAACTATATGATAGATATACTTTCATTCAATAATAGTATACCAATCACTGCTTCACTATTCAATTTCTCTCCGCTACTGCCCTTCTCTTTCTTCTACCCCCGCTCTCTCACCACTTTATTTCACCCACTAGGTTTCATATTAACACTTTTCCAATGCCTTCTTCTCTAAAACTATATATCTTTATCTCTTAATGTTCAGAACCAGTTTCATATACCAGTCTTAACATTTCACTTCACTTATACCATTAATGTTCTTTCCTATTATTATCAGCACTTCAACTTATGTAAGAAATCAATATTGTAACCATATTTTGCAATTCTATATGAATGGTTTTACACCAAACTTATAAGTTAATCATTGAGTTATGTTATATTTCCAGAATAATTTGATTGAAAATGCTCTCTGCCATCATTATACTGTGAATAACTTAAAAGGAATTGGTCTTGGTACTATCCAGTATATAGTTGATTTAGCCAGTAAAAAACCACATCCAGAACCACATGTCTTTTATGAAGCTGCACTCTGTTCACAAGAAAGGTAAAAGTTCTACTGTTCTTCTTATAATCACTTGTCTAAATTCTCAGAGATGTTGAACTTGAAGTCACTACCTTTTTTCTTTAACTCTAGTTAACTAAAACATATGTATATAGTTAAATTATTTCAAAATCAATATAGTCCACTTTTAAACTATAAAAACTCACTAATTGCTAATGCAGATCAATAATAATTTTCTCATATTCTACTGTTTTCATCATTTATAAAGTGTTCTTGCTCCACAAATTTAACAATAACTATCATTTATTATATGCCATAAGCTTTTCAACCACATACTAACTATTTTTGTCATATAAAGTAAAGATGCCTGTTGACTTGTGGCATTTTACTCAACAAGGGTGGGCTGAAAGGTTCATAGGCTGAGTATGAAGGAGTGATGTTAGAGCTGTGAAATTTTGCATGCATTAATTTCAACTTTTCTTATTTATAACCACAGTGTTTGTTTCCAAGTAAACTAACATCTGACTATTCAAAGAAGACTTCAAAAGTAGCTAGTAGCGACTTCTCTTGAAAATGGACCAAATTTGGCATCGTGGTGTTATCAAGTACCTACAGAAAAAGGGTTTAGTCCCAAGTACATTCATGCTGACTTGGTTGCTACATTAAGGAATGAAACTTCAGCTTTATCAACAGTGCAAAAGTGGGCAACTGAATTTAGGAGGAAGGGAGAGTCTTGAAAATGACCCAATGTCTTGATGTCCTGCAACTGCCACCACAGAGGAAAACATTGATCGTGTTCACCACATGGTGATGGATGACAAGCAATTGACTATAAATCAAATAACCAATACTATTAGCATATCCTGTGGGAGAGTTGAGAATCTTCTGCACAATGAACTTGGCATGATGAAGATTTCAGTTCGGTGGGTGCCATGTCTTCTGACACCTGATCAAAAGCGCACCAAGCTGCTCCAAAGAAGGCCAAGATCGTTTCCTCTACAAGAAGATGATGGCCTCATTTTTTTTAAGATGCAAAGGGCATTGTGTTTGTTGACTATCTTCAAAAGAGCCACACCCTCAATGGAGAGTACTTTACCAACTTGCTGAGGCAGTTATGAAAGGCTATCAAGCCAAAACACCCAGGAAAATTGACGAAAGGGGTTTTGTTTCACCAAGACACTGCTCCAGTGCACAAGTCCTTGTTTTCAATGACCGTGGCATTGAACTGGTTGATCATCTTCACTATTCTCTGGATTTGGCCCTATCTGATTATCATCTGTTCCCCTCTTCTTCTTCTTTGCCCACTTATTTCTGAGAGGGTCGTGGTTGCAGAGTCCTCGAACACTCCTTCCAGTGGGTCCTGTCAGAAGCAACCATCTCCAATGATCCGGCTGGTCTCCAAGCAAGACCAGCCAAGCTCATGGATGAATCCAGCCATCTTGGTCGGGGTCTACTCCTGGGTCTCTTGCCGCTTGGTTTTTCCCATAAAATCTGTCCACCGATTCTTTCCTCAGACACTCTAACCACATGCCCATAGTATCAGAACTGTGATCTCTCAATTCGGAGAAGTAGCGGCTCTACCTGGAGTGGGGCTATGCATTTTATCAAGTAACGATACTCCATAGACCCTTTAGAGGAATTCTATTTCAGCCACTTGTATTCGCGATCATATTCTTTTGGTCATTGCCCAAGATTCATGACCATAGGTAAGGGTTGTCACGTAAATTAAATTGAAGATAGCAAGTTTGGCTTTTACGCCTACCTCACTTCTTCTGGATACTGAATGTTGAAGCTGGTGCATTACTGCACCAGCTTTTGCGATTCTTGCACTTAATTCATCCTTCTGCCTTCCATCACTCATGAACATAGCCCCGAGATACTTTATCTTCTCTACCTGTATCAATGGAACTCTATTCACATGTAGAGTGCACTGCGCAGGCTCCCTTGAGAGGACAAGGATCTCAGTTTACGCAAAACTGATTTTCATTCCAGCCAACCTATTAAGTTGAAGATCACCTTCTATTGAGTTAAGTAACACCATGTCATCTGCAAATTCCAGTTGAGTGATTTTACACCTGCTAGTCATGATACCACTTCCAACTCGGCTGCACATATCAATCTTGTTCGTGTTAATAATGATCAGGAGAGGTGACACTACACACACCTCGGCAGAGCTATTTTTGCTGGAGAATGCGTTGCAGGTGGCGGATAGCAATATGGCCACCATATATGAAGGTTAGTTACGATATAAGCAGGCAACTGCCAGACAAATAAGCAACCCTAGTGGTAAACTCCTAGGGAAGATGGAGCAATGGACGACACCTGCAGCTCCCAGGGAAACACTTCTCACGACCCAGTTATGTAGCTACGATGAGGCAAGTAAAGGCCACCTCTAAATAATCCTAGTCTTGGCAAGTTTGACAAAGTACCAGATTGGTGACTGGCAAAAATAAGGCCACTGAAACTGAAACTGCAACATTATAAGGAAACCAAAAACAAATCCTACCACATATTCCTTCGCATGGGATAACAAGGGACGTGTTCAGGCCATAGGTAGAGTGGCTTGTTTGAAAAATATATTGCAGTCTCCATTTCATGCCGCAAAAACTGGTGATGGACCGTTGACCTGTCCTGGGAGGCGTGGGATGGACGCACAAAGGTTGCATATCCTGAGACCCCAAAGAGAGTCTGGAAAGGAGCAAACCATAAAAAAATGGAACCTGGAACATCACAACTCTTACAAACAAGAAGCAGGAACTAGTGGAGGAGGCTAGATGCTACCAGCTAGATATAGTTGGGGTTTCTTCAACAAAGTTTTGTGGCTCTGATACTGTTGATTTGGATGGCGGATGGAAATTCCACTATTTAGGTGTGGTGCCAGAAATGACTGTGCAGGTGGCAGTGGGGATACCCCCCCCCCCCCCACCCCGGCTGTCAGAATGTGTTATCGACTGGATTGCATTAGGAGGGAGAATTTGCCTCTTGAACCTTATGCTGAAAGATAGGTCTCTGTGGGTGGTGCAAATTTATGCACCAAACAAGAAGTCTGAATACAGGCCTTTCCTTGATGAAGTCACTGCAGTGTTAGATGTAGTTGAGACTGAGTCATATATCCTGGCACTGACGACCTAACATGGAAAGGAGTGATTGGAAAGAATGGTGACCCCAATCTAAATACAAATGGAGAGGTCTTACTAGACTTCTGTTCTAGCAATGTACTCTCTAATATAAACACCTTCTTCCAGCACAGAGACATCCATAAATATATATGGTATAAGGGCAATCAGGGACAGAGATCAATAATTGATTTTGTTATCATCGCTGAACTCTTTGATTCTATGCTGGATGTCCATGTTAAGAAAGGGGCTGAGCTATCAACTGATCTCCATCTGGTTATCTGCAACTTGAGACTACCTAAAGTCAAAGAAGTCCACAAAACTGACAAGTCCAAGGTGACCAACAGGATAAAGTGGGAAGCATTGGTGGATAAGGAAGTCAGGACCAGGTATGCAGATACTATTGCATTCAAATTCAGAGAACTTCCTGAGCAACCTGAGGACATTGAGACAGAGTGGAGATTGTTCAGCCCAACAGTTTCTGCTTGAGCTGTTAAATGCTGCGGGTGAAAGAAGCTTGGTGTGACATCGGATGGCAGGAAGATTCTTTGGTTCAATCAAGAAGTCAAAGATGCCACCCAAGAAAAGAAGGCTTACAAAGCTTGGCTTGGAAATATGTCCTCCTTCTTGCACTTGCAGTACAAACAGACATGAAAAATCGCATTAGAAGCAGTAAAAGTTAAGACATGAGAGGACTTTGGGTTAAGTTGGAATCTGACTTGAGATCAGCAAATAAAGTGTTCTAGCAGACCATCCGCCAACTTCACAATAAGAAGTCCTCCTCCACACCTACTATCAAGAACACGTCTGAGGTTATCCTCTCTTCACAGAGGTGCATCCTCGCGAGGTGGAGAGAATACTTTGCTGATTTCCTAAACCTGATCACAACAGCATCTTTGGATGTACACGAGGAGCATCTGGGAACATGACTAATCTCTCAGAGGCTGACGTCGCAAGAGCAGTTAAAGAGCTTAAATGTGGCAAAGCTGCTGGGGAAGATGAAATCTGGCTCGAGATGTTAAAAGCCTTAAATAAAGAAGGTATTCTCTGGCTGACTCCTTTGTGCTGGGTGGCCTTTATCTCTTAAAAGGCACCTAAGCAATAGCAATCAGGAGTGATAATCCCAATTTTCAAAAGGGGAGACAAGAGAGATTGTTCCAATTACAGAGGGATCTCTTTGTTAAGCCTCCCTGGTAAAGTCTATGCTAAGTGTCTTGCAAAGAGATTGTTGATTTGAAGCTAGCTGATGAACAGTGTAGTTTTCACCCCAGATGCAGCACATTCAAACAAATATTCACACTATGGCAGGTATTCGACAAATCATGGAAGTATTGAAAAGGCATATGACTGTGTTCCGCAGGGCCTGCTGTGGAAGGCTGTGACAGAGTTTTGATAGTCAGCTTCTTGCTGCCCAAGTATTTGTGTTCAGATAAATGGTGATGACATCATATCTACTGTTTTGATGACTTTTTTGACCAACAGGATAAAAGCTTCTTCACCAATAAGATCCAAGCACTGCGACACCAATGGAAGAGATGTGTGGACCACAAGGGGGACTGACTATATTGAAAAATGAACCTCATTTGGTCACATTCCATGAGAGTATTTTGGTCAGTCTATGAACCTTTCAGCCAACCCATGTATTTCTGGCTATGGCGCTTAATTTTACATGCCTTATTTCACTTAGCTGTTAATTTGTGTCCTTTTTCACAGCACTAGGTTCTATAGTTACCTAAACAGACAACTCTTCTTAACCCTACCCATGGAATTAAGGATTGTTGCATTAACCTAAGAGTAGATTTTAAGAGTAATGGCTTAGTGGTTAGTGTGCTCAGCTTACAATAAGACCAGGTGGCATATTTTGATCTTGAGCAAGACATTTTATTTCATATTGCTCCTATCCACTCAGCTGGCAAATATGAGATATATCTGTAATTCAAGGACCAGCCTTGTTACTTTGTATCATGCTGAACTTCCTTAAGAAACACCTGTAATACTGTCCTGTTTCAATAATGTTAATCACACACACTTTAATAAAAAGTTTTGCCTGAATATAAATGTCACCATTTTACATATGTTACCATTGACTAAGAATAAATGTCACCATTTTACATATGTTATTATTGACTAAAAATAAATGTCACCATTTTACGTATGTTATGATTGACTAAGAATAAATGTCACCATTTTACATATATTACTATTGACTAAGAATAAATGTCCTACTTCACATATGTTACCATTGACTAAGAATGACTGTCACTACTTCATATGGTTTTCAGATCAATGAATATCACCCTTGCCAAGGTTGGAATATTAGGGCATCAGAGTCAAGAAACTGCTCTTGCAACATTACATAATTGTCCATTACTTGAAGACATATCTGCTTGGTCTCATTGGCCTTTGGTATTTGAACCACAATTTGGAAAGCTGCTTGACTTTGTACACAAATATGGTGGAGAGAAATACATAGAACTTGATGGTATGTTTTGATTTTTCTTGTTCATTATTCATTTCAGTTAATACAGAAATGGTTTTAAAGACTGCTTGATATTGTTGTATGTTTAGGTTAGTTTGGTAATGTGTATAAGTGATGGTAATATTGATCAAATCCGATCTACATTTGTTAATTTTTCAAACATTACTATTTGTGTGTTATCTATTACATAAATTAGTTAAATCTTGTTGATATACATCTTATACCTGTGATTGATATTTTGTATTGCTGTAGACAGGTAAAATATCTTACTAAAGGTGATATTACATAAATTAGTTAAATCTTGTTGATATACATCTTATACCTCTAGACAGGTAAAATATCTTACTAAAGGTGATATTACATAAATTAGTTAAATCTTGTTGATATACATCTTATACCTGTGATTGATATTTTGTATTGCTGTAGACAGGTAAAATATCTTACTAAAGGTGATATTTCATAAATTAGTTAAATCTTGTTGATATACATCTTATACCTGTGATTGATTTTTGTATTGCTGTAGACAGGTAAAATATCTTACTAAAGGTGATATTTCATAAATTAGTTAAATCTTGTTGATATACATCTTATACCTGTGATTGATATTTTGTATTGCTGTAAACAGGTAAAATATCTTACTAAAGGTGATATTAAGATTACTCTTACAATATTAGTGAAATTTAGAGATTGCTTACTTGGTGAAATAGAAATAAATTTGACACTAAATGTGGAGATATTTAAGAGATCTTCTTTTACTTAAGATCCTGAGTAAATTTGTCGAACAGGTGAGATATTATACATTTTGGGTGTGCAACTTGGGCTCAAAGTTCAGGTACCCTCATGTTTATCAATGATATCAGTTTGTTAGGAAGTTTATATATATATATATATACACACACATATATCATCATCATCATCATCATCAACGTTTAACGTCTATCTTCCATGCTAGCATGGGTTTAGATATATACACACACACATACATATATATCATCATCATTTTACGTCCGCTTTTCTTTGCTTATATATATCATTATTTGTTACAGATAGGGCAGTGGATTGGCAGTATCGGTAGAGGGTCGGATGCCATGCTTTGCAGCATAGAGTTACGGCCCTTTATGATCTGAGTTAAAATCCTGCTGAGGTTAACTTTGCCTTTCATCCTTACGGGGTCGATAAAATAAAGTACCAGTCACGCACTGGGGTTGATTTAATCGACTTTCCCCTCCCCAAAAATTGCTGGCCTTGTGCCTATATAAGAAACTATTATTTGTTACAGGTGGTAGAAAGTCAGTACGTACTGATTTTATGGTCCTTGAGACTGAACCAGGAAAATATTTAAAAGTTGTCAGTGAAACTTCAGTAGATAAGTTCTCCTCTGCATGTTCTAGGATTGATGTGGTCAACATTTGTGGTCATCTTGTTTCCCTCATTGTCCACAATAAAGGTCTGGCTATGACACCATTTGCCTACCTCTCCAATATCATACTGACACTTCTCTTCACATTAAATAATGACACTAACAACAAACAAGGTAAGTTGTTTTCAAATATTTTCTTTTATTGCTGCAATGTAAGATAAGAATGGATGATTTTCTTCTCCTTATCTATAATAGCCATCATGTCATCATGTTCATATCACTGGTACAGCTCAACAATGAACCTCCCTGGGAGGAAAAATAAATTATTAAAACTAGGAGACCATTTATACATGCTTGATGAGTTGGAAATATGTGTACTATAGTAACAGATAAGAAGGCAAAGGAGGTTTTCATCGTGAAAACCCTAAAAATGAAGGACTATTTAAAGAGAATCAGATTGAAAGAGTAGATGAGATACAACTGGCAAGTACCATAGAGCTGTGTAGCAAAGGAAGAGAGAGAACATAGAAAAGTGAAGGGTTGGAACTGGAAGACTTTTATAAAGGTTTGTTTATGGACCTATCAGACGGTTTTCATGTAAATGTGGGCTATGGTAGTAGTAATGCAAAGATGTGAATGATCTCAGATATAAAGTGTTGGTGTGTATAATCTATTCATAGATATTTGTGTCTATATTTAAATATATATATTTTGGCTCTTGTATATTTTTTTTCCACAAGAATAACCTTTCTGATCATTGTTATCTTTTGATATTTCTAGATAATGAAAAATATATTGGCAACCCTGCTAAGTTTGTATTGGACTGTTTAGTACGTTTACCCATTAAAATTTGTGTGTCTGTTGCAAATAAGGTGAGACTCTTTTATATATTGATACTTATATATATATATACATCAGTTGGCTATATAATCAATTGTTGTTGTGTTTAAGAAACTAATGGTTTCTGACCCAGGCACAAGGCCAACAATATTTGGGGAAGGGGAAAGTAGATTAAATTTACCCCAGTACATTACTGGTGCTTTATTTTATTGACCCTGTAGGGATGAAAGGTGAAGCTAACCTCAGCAGAGTCTCAACTCACAATGTAAAGCATATTGTCCAACGCTCTACCGATACTGCCAATCGACTGTCCTTTAAGAAAATAATTGTTTCTATTTTAGGCACAAGGCCAGCAATTACCCAGTACATTACTGGTACTTTATTTTATCGACCCCGTAAGGATGAAAGGCAAAGTTACCCTCGGCGAGATTTGAACTCCGATCATAAAGGGACGTAACTCTATGCTTCAAAGCATGGTGTCCGACTCTCTACCGATACTGCCAATCCACCAAGAAAATAATAACTGTGAATTTAGGCTGGTTTCGTAACTCAACTATAACATTTTTATTTATTGAAGTGGTGGATAGCTTCCGGTACCTAGGAGATCAGATTAGCATGGGAGGAGGGTGTTCCGAGGCCATAGTATCTAGAATAAGGACGGGTTGGAAGAAGTTTAGGGAGCTGCTTCCTCTGTTGACGAAGAAGGGTTTCTCCCTGCGTACGAAAGGCCGGTTGTATGATGCCTGTGTGAGGAGCGCGATGCTGCATGGTAGTGAGACATGGGCAGCAACTGCAGAGGATATGCGACGGCTGGAGAGAAATGAGGCAAGCATGCTCCTTTGGATGTGCAGTGTAAATGTGCGTGAACGACCCAGCATAAATGTGTTGAGAGAGAAACTGTGTCTGAGAGGGATAGAATGTAGTGTACGGGAGAGGAGACTGAGGTGGTATGGACATGTGATGCGCATGGAGGATGACCGATGGGTGAAGAAGTGCCAGGAAATGCCAATTGAAGGAAGACGTGGTAGAGGTAGACCACGAAAAACATGGGCGGAGGTGGTGAGAACAGATCTCAGATCATTGAAGCTCACGGTGGAGATGACGAAGGACCATGACGAGTGGAGAGATGCTGAATAAGACCCGTCCCAACCTTGCAAGCAGGGAAAAGCGGACGTAAAATGATGATGATGATGATGATGAAGTGGTATTTGGAAATAATGGTTGTTGTCTGAAAACTTAGCAGCATGAAGAAATAGACTGGAAAAGATTAGGATTTTTAAAATCTGTTCCACCAGGACAAATAGGGAAACAACATTTATGTAAAGGGGCTCATCTGTGAACCAAATAAATATCACCAGATTAATTAACAACTTGCTTTAAGTTGTATTGAGGAGTTATGCTCATGGTCAGATATATCCTTCATAAAGGTGTATTGTTGTTTACTGTTAAAGGGTAAATATGATGGATGTTGGTTATTATATAACCTAAAGAGTCCAGTTTGGCTGAGAACATTACCTTTGGTTGGAATTTCAGTTTATACGAATTATGAATAGTGTTTGTGTTCTGAAGAGTGTCTAGCTGTGGAACTGTGGTTTCAAACTCTAATAATAGTGTTTACATTCTGAAGGGTGTCTAGCTGTGGAACAGGGGTTTAAAATTCTAATAATTCCACAATTGTGACTATGTAATAGTAATTCTGTTCTGTGGTTGTGAACTTGTTATTGAATAATAATGAAAAATACTAACTTAGATATATTCTATTTTGAGAAGTAATGAATTTGTAATAATACTTCTATTTTATTTCTGTTTTGAAAGATGTTCCTGGAGCCATTTGGGAAAGTTCTTGGCTTAACAGAATCTAAACTTGTTCTGTGGCAGAACTGTCAAAATACACAGGAGACCAACCGTCTTGAAACTTTGGGATGTTTTCTTGGCATTGCTGAGTGGACAGGTGATTTAAATAAAATGAAAGGTTCTTTCGTGACATCTGAAATTGAAACTATAGCTGTAATGGAAGATGATCAGCAATCAGACAAAGAATCTGAGGTAGGTATTATGGTCTAGTGGAACTATGTCATACTTCGCAATATCAACATTTTCATATACAATAAGGTTAAACAGACCAATGATAAGTCGCGTATGGATACATTGTCACTCTCTCATGAAAACCACCGCGCACAAGAAGACAAGGAGATGAAGTGGACTACGAAAGTGTGAAGACTTATTACAAATTGACTCCTACTATATTCTTTCCATAATCCTGTTAGAAGGAATAGAACAGTCGTTGACAAACCATGTTCTCTTTTGTGTCAAATGTTCTGCTACTGTTTATCTACTGCTGATCTACTATTGAGATATTTTACTGCATGTACAGAAATCAACTTTCAACAATAAGAATTATATTTACTAGCAGAAAAACTGCCCTTCGGGCGGTTTTCTGCTGGGATTTGTAGTGTGCATATTGGTGTTGTATATGTAAATTGACAATATCTTCTTCTTCACCCACTTATTTCTGAGAGGGGAGTGGGGGCAGAGTCCTTCTTAAACACTCAGTAGCAAACATCTATAACTGATGCAGCTGGATCCCAAAGCATGACCAGCCAAGCTCATGGATGTTATCCAACTATCTTGCTCAGGGTATACCTCTGGGTCTCTTGACGGTTGGTTTTTGGAACCGTCTGGGTTGTCCTGAATTGATGGGAAAAGACTTGACGGTCTTACTCTGTGCTTCTGGTGAAGAGGCAGGTGCCTTACCTGGGACATCACAGTTAGTGACTCTTTTGCTTCTTCCCACATTCTGGATGCAGCGGTAAGGGCGAGAGCTACAGCAGCCGCAGCTAAACGGAACAAAATCCTAAAATACCGTGTTCTTTCAGCTAACTACTTTATCCAGCCCGTGGCGTTCGAGACGTTGGGGGAGTCGGGCTACTGACAGCGAGGTTCTTATCTTCACTGGCAGCTTGCCAAACAGAGGTAACTGGTGATGCTCGTGAGGGCACTTGGTTGTTCCAGCACCTTAGCCTCGCCATCACCCCAGGTAACACTGCAAGCGTGCTGGCTTGCCTAAAAAATTATTAGAGAGGTTTCCCAGTGCTTCTCGCTATATTACTATCTTTTGCTCTGGTAGCGGCTCATTTTTCCATTCTTTCACCTGCTTATTGTTCTGTGGCCTAAGATGTGAGTATTTTTTCTCTTTCTTTTTTTCCATTCCCTTTACTTTGTATATATTATATTTGTTAGTGTTTTCGTTCTATAACCATTATATTAAATGAGTTTTAAAAAAAAAAGTGTTAATAAATAAATAGAGTTAATAAATAAATAAAACATTATACTTGTTTTACCCTCCCATTTCCAATTTCACCAAACGCTATCATTACAGTATGTGTGTGTTTGTGTAAATGTATTTGTGTGAATGTATGTATGTTTGTGTGAAAGTATGTGTGAATGTATGTGTATTTGTGTGAATTATGTCTGTGAGAATATTTTTATAAGTTTGTGTTTGCGCGATTATAGTTATATACTCATACATATAGATGTATGTATGTGCACACTCATACGCGTCACCATGTAGAAAATCATAATGTCTCTATCTCTCTCATCACACACTCTCTCTTTCTATATATATGGTAGTTGAAGTGGTGGTGGCAGTGACGATATACCGGAAGTGCAACTTTGAAAAGAAGTCAATTTTAAATTATTTGGATGTAAATATAATGTATTTTGCAATACACTTTATGCTTAATTAAAAGCATTTTGAAGACCGTAAGCTATTGTTTTAAAGTAGTGACAAATTCACTCACTTCGATCTCAGCAAACAGGAGGAGATAAGCCGACATGACATGTTTCGCTTTTGATGCTTTTAATTAAGCATAAAGTGTATTGCAAAATACATTATATTTACATCCATATATATATTGCTATTTCAGAGCTACAATTCTAATTTTTAATTTCTGCCTGACCAACAACCGCTCTGCATAATCAGCTCCTGATTATTTACTAGATTTCTATAAGAATATAACATCATTAATCTCAGCAGACGGGCGGGGTAGTTGGCCTTGATAAGCTTCAACAAAAGCGAAACATGTCATGTCGGCTTATCTCCTCCTGTTTGCTGAGATCGAAGTGAGTGAATTTGTCACTACTTTAAAACAATAGCTTACGGTCTTCAAAATGCTTTTAATTAAGCATAAAGTGTATTGCAAAATACATTATATTTACATCCATATATATATTGCTATTTCAGAGCTACAATTCTAATTTTTAAATTATTTATTTTTATGAAATTATTTATGTTTACGAAATTTAGTACATAAATTATGTAATATTCATTCATTATTTATTCAAAGTAATCCAATTTATTTTACTAACTGGATTAAAAGAAATAAACTGTATGCAGTCCCGCAGACCTTGCTTTATTATAGTTTAGATAGAGGATTGAGCGTTAAAGAGATATTTATTTATATCCTGGAAGTCAGAAGCATGTTGCTGCAAGTAAGAAGAAACAAACGCAGTGACTAAGGTATTTTTCTTATTATCGTTTGTAAAAACAAGATCCTTGGAAGATTTCAACTGGTAGTTATAAAAAGATATAAGTAATATTTTAACTTCTCATCCTTCTTATAATGGATATTTTTCCACTTGAATTTGATTTGCAACAGAAAAGATGATATATTATATGACCTAGAGTTGGAAAGTTGAAATTTCCTAACAAATTCTTGGAATATTCAAAATATTGAAGCAAAATTACTGTAGGGAAATCACCAGGGTGGCCTTCTGTATAAAAAGTTATAGTCAGAGTGGATGGCAACATATTTAGGCACTACCATGCTATTAGCTGTCAGAAGTGAAAGTATTCTCAATCGTAAACATCGTTTATTTCCGTATTACCACGCATTATTTTAATAAAGCATATCAATGTGTGGAGTTACTTAAATGAAAATATAGGTGGCCCTTAAAGAGGCCAAATTAGAAAACAAATTTAAGTTAATTAGAAAACAAGTCATGGTTATCAAATAAATTTGATTTAATCATTTATATTTTCATAGTCATGGTTATCAATGTAGAAAACAAGTCATTTTCCCAACAGTGGAGTTACTTCTGACAGCTAATACCATGAACTTAAATGAAATTTCACCAATAGTGGAGTTACTTCTGACAGCTAATACTATGAACTTAAATGAATTTTCACCAATAGTGGAGTTACTTATGACAGCTAATACCATGAACTTAAATGAAATTTCACCAATAGTGGAGTTACTTCTGACAGCTAATACCATGAACTTAAATGAAATTTCACCAATAGTGGAGTTACTTCTGACAGCTAATACCATGAACTTAAATGAAATTTCACCAATAGTGGAGTTACTTCTGACAGCTAATACCATGAACTTAAATGAATTTTCACCAATAGTGGAGTTACTTCTGACAGCTAATACCATGAACTTAAATGAAATTTCACCAATAGTGGAGTTACTTCTGACAGCTAATACCATGAACTTAAATGAAATTTCACCAATAGTGGAGTTACTTCTGACAGCTAATACCATGAACTTAAATGAAATTTCACCAATAGTGGAGTTACTTCTGACAGCTAATACCATGAACTTAAATGAAATTTCACCAATAGTGGAGTTACTTCTGACAGCTAATACCATGAACTTAAATGAAATTTCACCAATAGTGGAGTTACTTCTGACAGCTAATACCATGAACTTAAATGAAATTTCACCAATAGTGGAGTTACTTCTGACAGCTAATACCATGAACTTAAATGAAATTTCACCAATAGTGGAGTTACTTCTGACAGCTAATACCATGAACTTAAATGAAATTTCACCAATAGTGGAGTTACTTCTGACAGCTAATACCATGAACTTAAATGAATTTTCCCAATAGTGGAGTTACTTCTGACAGCTAATACCATGAACTTAAATGAAATTTCACCAACAGTGGAGTTACTTCTGACAGCTAATACCATGAACTATATTTTCATAGTCATGGTTATTAATGTAGAAAACAAGTCATTTTCACCGACAGTGGAGTTACTTCTGACAGCTAATACCATGAACTTAAATGAATTTTCACCAATAGTGGAGTTACTTCTGACAGCTAATACCATGAACTTAAATGAAATTTCACCAATAGTGGAGTTACTTCTGACAGCTAATACCATGAACTTAAATGAAATTTCACCAATAGTGGAGTTACTTCTGACAGCTAATACCATGAACTTAAATGAAATTTCACCAATAGTGGAGTTACTTCTGACAGCTAATACCATGAACTTAAATGAATTTTCCCAATAGTGGAGTTACTTCTGACAGCTAATACCATGAACTTAAATGAAATTTCACCAACAGTGGAGTTACTTCTGACAGCTAATACCATGAACTATATTTTCATAGTCATGGTTATTAATGTAGAAAACAAGTCATTTTCACCGACAGTGGAGTTACTTCTGACAGCTAATACCATGAACTTAAATGAATTTTCACCAATAGTGGAGTTACTTCTGACAGCTAATACCATGAACTTAAATGAAATTTCACCAATAGTGGAGTTACTTCTGACAGCTAATACCATGAACTTAAATGAATTTTCACCAATAGTGGAGTTACTTCTGACAGCTAATACCATGAACTTAAATGAAATTTCACCAATAGTGGAGTTACTTCTGACAGCTAATACCATGAACTATATTTTCATAGTCATCATCATCATCATCATCATCAGGTTTAGCGTCCGTGTTCCACGCTTGCATGGGTTTGGACGGGGGTTTTCCCACTTGAGGCAAGAGTGGTTGTCTTGCTCGCATAGGACTGTCTGGCGGGTTTTCTACAGTTGGATGCCCTTCCTAACATTTACAGTGTGGGGCTGGGAGGTTTTTACCGTGTTGCCTACACGGCCACATTACAGCGTGGACTGTCTGGCGGGTTTTCTACAGCTGGATGCCCTTCCTAACACCAACCACATTTACAGTGTGGGGCTGGGAGGTTTTTACCGTGTTGCCTACACGGCCACATTTACAGCGTGGACTGTGTGTTTTTTTGTCGTGACACCTACACGATCTCATTTGTTTCGGCCTGGATGTTGTGGGACCAACATAACTGTACATTGAAAGGGGCGGTGTGGAGGTGGTGGGACGGGGGGGGGTGTTTTGATAGAGATGCCTACTGACTGTAGTAGGTTTTTACTTTGTATTTAGGTAAGGCGGGTCTTCTCTATTACTGAGTACCGCCAAAGGTCTCGGTCCAGTGACATTGTCTTGGAGAGGTGTAAGCGTGTGAGGTCGGAATTTATCAGCTCGTCCCATGTTTTTCTGGGTCTGCCTACTCCGTGGCTACCGTCTATCTTTATTGCCCTGCACTTTGTTATACAGCTGTCGTCTTTCATGCGCATCACGTGACCGTACCAACGTAGCCTTCTCTCGAGTAAACAACATCTGATCCCTCTTATTTCTAATTTTTTCCTTAGTTCGTTTATGCTTTGCCGTTCACGTATATTACTATTGCACATCCAGCGGAGCATGCAAGCTTCGTTCCTCTCTAGTCTGCGTATATCCTCTGCACACAATGCCCAGGTCTCACTGCCATGCAGCATTGCTGTTCGTATGCAGGCATCGTATAACCTGCCTTTCATTTTTAGGGAGAACCCTCTAGCGGCTAATAGTGGTATAAGCTCTCTGAACTTTTTCCATCCAGTTCTGACTCTAGCTACTGTACTTTCAGAGCACCCTCCCCCACTGCTGATTTTGTCACCCAGGTAACGGAAGCTGTCCACTATTTCTATAGAACCCTCTGCGCAGTTGAAGGAGCTAGTATTTTGTGGGCACTTGCTGCTACTTATTGCACCAGAGCACCGGCCACATGTAAAATCTATGTTCTTAGTTAGCTTACCTGTGATCCCACTACATCTTTTATGCACCCATACTTTGCATTTGGGACATAAAATGGAGTTTCTACCTACGCCTTTCCTACACACTGAGCATGGCCATTTCCCAGATGGGACTGCCGCCATATTTTCTTTCCTACAAACTAGAACTTTTGTCTTAGCCAGGTTAATTTTAAGGCCTTTTGATTCTAGGCCGTGCTTCCATGTTTGGAATTTCTTCTCTAGTTCGGTCATTGATTCAGCTATGAGCGTTAGATCATCTGCGTATAGGAGTTCCCATGGGCAGCCGGTCTTGAACTCCTCTGTTATAGCCTGAAGGGCAATAATAAATAGTAGGGGGCTAAGAACAGAGCCCTGATGGACACCAACTTTTACGCTAAACTCTTCACTATATTCGTTGTTAATTCTAACCTTACTGACTGTTTCTTTATACATGGCTTGTATAGCTCTCACAAGCCATTCGTCAACACCTAGTTTTCTAAGAGACCACCAGATAATGGAACGGGGGACTCTGTCGAAGGCTTTCTCCAAGTCGACGAAAGCTAAGTATAGGGGTTTACTTTTAGCTAGGTACTTCTCCTGTAGTTGTCGTACAATGAAAAGAGCGTCTGTTGTACTTTTGCCTGACACAAACCCGAACTGCATTTCATTTAGATCAATTCTCTCTCTGATTAGTTGCGCTATTACTTTTTCCGTGACCTTCATGACCTGGTCGATTAATTTAATGCCTCTATAGTTACTCCTATCTAGGGCATCTCCTTTTCCCTTATAGCAGTTAACGATGATGCTGCTACGCCAGTCCTTCGGAACAACCCCATTCTGTACGACTTGGTTAACTATCCGGGTGACCATGGTGTGTCCCACCGAACCAGATGCCTTCAGCATCTCAGCAACTATTTCCGAAGGACCAGCCGCCTTACCCGTCTTCATATCTTTGATTGCCTTGCTTATTGTACTACCCTGGATTAACACTGCTGGTCCCTCTATTGGGTCGATGTGGGGGAGACTGTCTTTCTCCCATTTGTTCTCCTCATTTAGAAGCCTTTCGTAGTGACACTTCCAAGCTACCTTCTTATCAGTGTCGGTGATGGCAAGTATGCCATCATCGTTAAGCACACACTTCTCCCCGACAATATCACGGTTTTCCTTGACACATTGCCTGGCAATCCTGAACACCTCACGTTTTTGGTCCTCACGTTGTAGAACATGCTTGAACTTTCTTTCCTCTGCTTCCCTTCTTGCGAAGTACACTTGTCTCCTAGCTTCCCTCCTGGCTACCTGATAGTCTTCTCTACTTCCCCCATCCCGCCATGCTTTCCAAGCCTGCTTTTTGGCCTTAATTGACTCCTCCACCTTACTGTTCCACCACCATGTTACTCTCCTCCTACCTACAGGCCTGCTCCAGCCACAGACTTCGTCTGCCGCCGTCAGCAGGTTTGCTCTCAGGAATTCCCACTGTTCCTCTATATTATACGACTCTAATTGCTCTTCCTTACTGTCGAAAGCGTCAAGTAATATGCTTTGAAATTTATTTCTGGCTATGGGGTCCTTTAGCTTCCATATTTTTCTCCTGAGGATAGTCCTCTTCCGCTGTCTAGTACGTCTCGTCCTGACTATGAGGTCGCTAATTATCAGTCTATGTTGGGAGGTGAATTCTTCATGGGGGAGGGATTTAGTGTTAACAACAGACACTCTGTCACGTCTTCTGGTAAGGATATAATCTACCTGGCTTGTGTGTTCCCCCGATCTATAGGTGATCAAGTGATTGTCTCGTTTTTTGAAGTTAGTGTTACAGATAGTTAAGTTATTTGCGTCGCAGAATTCCAGGATTCTGGAGCCTTCCTCATTTCTAGTACCGAACCCATAGCCTCCATGGATTCCGTCATAGCCATCACAATGCTGTCCAACGTGACCATTTAGGTCGCCTGCAATAACTATATAGTCACTGTCGGTTATTTGGGAGGTAGCGAGCATCAGTGTCTCATAGAAACTGTCTTTTATAGCACCGGGCAGTCCGGATTGTGGTGCGTACGCAGATATTACTGTCACCGTAGTTTTATTGAGGACAAGTCTTATTTTAAGGACAAGTTTTATTCTGTCGTTCACTCTATTTACGTCTATTATCTTATCTGCCCACTTTTCTGCTACCATGATTCCTACCCCACCCAACCCATTGTCATTTCCCACCCAGAAAAGCTTATAGCATCGTTCTTTACCCACGATGAATCTAGCCGACCCTCCCCTCCACCTGGTCTCTTGAATACAACAAACATCGACCTCCTTACGTTCAAGCATTTCTACAACCTCGTTAGAGCGACCCTTTAAGGTGCCTACATTCATGGTACCAACTCTGAAGTTTTGGATTGCGTTTGGAGGGTGGGAGGGGTGGGACGCGGGGGGGGGGATGGGGTTATGTTAGCCATCCTGGGCCGAATCAAGGCGGAGTGCTTGCATTCTCGTCCACGAGGTGAATTTGTCTTTATCTTTGGCATTGTCGCTGAGCGTCCACATTTTTCTCTCTTCAACTCTCCAGAATTCCGTAGTCCATCCATCATATCGAAAAGCAACCAGTTAGGCGATAGTATGGGCCTCTGACTTATGATTGGTCCACGTAATAATGGTTATTAATGTAGAAAACAAGTCATTTTCACTGACAGTGGAGTTACAGTACTTCTGACAGCTAATACCATGAACTTAAATGAATTTTCACCAATAGTGGAGTTACTTCTGACAGCTAATACCATGAACTATATTTTCATAGTCATGGTTATTAATGGAGAAAACAAGTCATTTTCACTGACAGTGGAGTTACAGTACTTCTGACAGCTAATACCATGAACTTAAATGAATTTTCACCAATAGTGGAGTTACATCTGACAGCTAATACCATGAACTTAAATGAATTTTCACCAATAGTGGAGTTACTTCTGACAGCTAATACCATGAACTTAAATGAAATTTCACCAATAGTGGAGTTACTTCTGACAGCTAATACCATGAACTTAAATGAATTTTCACCAATAGTGGAGTTACTTCTGACAGCTAATACCATGAACTTAAATGAAATTTCACCAATAGTGGACTTACTTCTGACAGCTAATACCATGAACTTAAATGAAATTTCACCAATAGTGGAGTTACTTCTGACAGCTAATACCATGAACTTAAATGAAATTTCACCAATAGTGGAGTTACTTCTGACAGCTAATACCATGAACTTAAATGAAATTTCACCAATAGTGGAGTTACTTCTGACAGCTAATACCATGAACTTAAATGAAATCTCACCAATAGTGGAGTTACTTCTGACAGCTAATACCATGAACTTAAATGAAATTTCACCAACAGTGGAGTTACTTCTGACAGCTAATACCATGAACTATATTTTCATAGTCATGGTTATTAATGTAGAAAACAAGTCATTTCACCAACAGGGGAGTTACTTCTGACAGCTAATACCATGAACTGTATTTTCATAGTCATGGTTATTAATGTAGAAAACAAGTCATTTCACCAACAGTGGAGTTACTTCTGACAGCTAATACCATGAACTATATTTTCATAATCATGGTTATCAATGTAGAAAACAAGTCATTTTCACCAACAGTGGAGTTACTTCTGACAGCTAATACCATGAACTTAAATGAAATTTCACCAATAGTGGACTTACTTCTGACAGCTAATACCATGAACTTAAATGAAATTTCACCAATAGTGGAGTTACTTCTGACAGCTAATACCATGAACTTAAATGAAATTTCACCAATAGTGGAGTTACTTCTGACAGCTAATACCATGAACTTAAATGAAATTTCACCAATAGTGGAGTTACTTCTGACAGCTAATACCATGAACTTAAATGAATTTTCACCAATAGTGGAGTTACTTATGACAGCTAATACCATGAACTTAAATGAAATTTCACCAATAGTGGAGTTACTTCTGACAGCTAATACCATGAACTTAAATGAAATTTCACCAACAGTGGAGTTACTTCTGACAGCTAATACCATGAACTATATTTTCATAATCATGGTTATCAATGTAGAAAACAAGTCATTTTCACCAACAGTGGAGTTACTTCTGACAGCTAATACCATGAACTGTATTTTCATAATCATGGTTATCAATGTAGAAAACAAGTCATTTTCACCAACAGTGGAGTTACTTCTGACAGCTAATACCATGAACTATATTTTCATAATCATGGTTATCAATGTAGAAAACAAGTCATTTTCACCAACAGTGGAGTTACTTCTGACAGCTAATACCATGAACTTAAATGAATTTTCACCAATAGTGGAGTTACTTCTGACAGCTAATACCATGAACTTAAATGAAATTTCACCAACAGTGGAGTTACTTCTGACAGCTAATACCATGAACTTAAATGAATTTTCACCAACAGTGGAGTTACTTCTGACAGCTAATACCATGAACTTAAATGAATTTTCACCAACAGTGGAGTTACTTCTGACAGCTAATACCATGAACTTAAATGAATTTTCACCAACAGTGGAGTTACTTCTGACAGCTAATACCATGAACTTAAATGAAATTTCACCAATAGTGGAGTTACTTCTGACAGCTAATACCATGAACTTAAATGAAATTTCACCAACAGTGGAGTTACTTCTGACAGCTAATACCATGAACTTAAATGAATTTTCACCAACAGTGGAGTTACTTCTGACAGCTAATACCATGAACTTAAATGAATTTTCACCAACAGTGGAGTTACTTCTGACAGCTAATACCATGAACTTAAATGAATTTTCACCAACAGTGGAGTTACTTCTGACAGCTAATACCATGAACTTAAATGAATTTTCACCAACAGTGGAGTTACTTCTGACAGCTAATACCATGAACTTAAATGAATTTTCACCAACAGTGGAGTTACTTCTGACAGCTAATACCATGAACTTAAATGAATTTTCACCAACAGTGGAGTTACTTCTGACAGCTAATACCATGAACTTAAATGAATTTTCACCAACAGTGGAGTTACTTCTGACAGCTAATACCATGAACTTAAATGAAATTTCACCAATAGTGGAGTTACTTCTGACAGCTAATACCATGAACTTAAATGAAATTTCACCAACAGTGGAGTTACTTCTGACAGCTAATACCATGAACTATATTTTCATAATCATGGTTATCAATGTAGAAAACAAGTCATTTTCACCAACAGTGGAGTTACTTCTGACAGCTAATACCATGAACTGTATTTTCATAATCATGGTTATCAATGTAGAAAACAAGTCATTTTCACCAACAGTGGAGTTACTTCTGACAGCTAATACCATGAACTATATTTTCATAATCATGGTTATCAATGTAGAAAACAAGTCATTTTCACCAACAGTGGAGTTACTTCTGACAGCTAATACCATGAACTTAAATGAAATTTCACCAATAGTGGAGTTACTTCTGACAGCTAATACCATGAACTTAAATGAAATTTCACCAACAGTGGAGTTACTTCTGACAGCTAATACCATGAACTATATTTTCATAATCATGGTTATCAATGTAGAAAACAAGTCATTTTCACCAACAGTGGAGTTACTTCTGACAGCTAATACCATGAACTTAAATGAAATTTCACCAACAGTGGAGTTACTTCTGACAGCTAATACCATGAACTTAAATGAAATTTCACCAACAGTGGACTTACTTCTGACAGCTAATACCATGAACTTAAATGAAATTTCACCAATAGTGGAGTTACTTCTGACAGCTAATACCATGAACTTAAATGAAATTTCACCAATAGTGGAGTTACTTCTGACAGCTAATACCATGAACTTAAATGAAATTTCACCAATAGTGGAGTTACTTCTGACAGCTAATACCATGAACTTAAATGAAATCTCACCAATAGTGGAGTTACTTCTGACAGCTAATACCATGAACTTAAATGAAATTTCACCAACAGTGGAGTTACTTCTGACAGCTAATACCATGAACTATATTTTCATAGTCATGGTTATTAATGTAGAAAACAAGTCATTTCACCAACAGTGGAGTTACTTCTGACAGCTAATACCATGAACTATATTTTCATAATCATGGTTATCAATGTAGAAAACAAGTCATTTTCACCAACAGTGGAGTTACTTCTGACAGCTAATACCATGAACTTAAATGAAATTTCACCAACAGTGGAGTTACTTCTGACAGCTAATACCATGAACTTAAATGAATTTTCACCAATAGTGGAGTTACTTCTGACAGCTAATACCATGAACTTAAATGAAATTTCACCAACAGTGGAGTTACTTCTGACAGCTAATACCATGAACTATATTTTCATAGTCATGGTTATCAATGTAGAAAACAAGTCATTTCACCAACAGGGGAGTTAACTTAAATGAAAATATAGGTGGCCCTTAAAAGGGCCAAATTAGAAAACAAATATATGGTTATCAAACTTTTTTCACCAACCCTGAACATTTATGAAGAAATGTTTAGAAAACAAATTTTGTTCACCAACCTTATTCAAAAGCATGGATACAGTCCACATGGAGACAAGAGACAGTCCCCATGGTATTAGCTGTCAGAAGTAATTCCATTGTTGGGAAAATGACTTGTTTTCTACATTGATAACCATGACTATGAAAATATAAATGATTAAATCAAATTTATTTAATAACCATGACTTGTTTTCTAATTAACTTAAATTTGTTTTCTACATTTTCTAATTAACTTAAATTTGTTTTCTATTTGACAGCTAATAGCATGGTAGTGCCCATATTTAATATATATTTTTACTAGTACTTGCCAGGTCTTAGATGACTGATATAAAATATTTAATATTTATGGTAAGCGTGGCAATATTAGGGTTAGGCGTTTCCAGGGCTGCTTTTGGCATCGAAAAGATAAACAAGAAAGACTAGAGCGCTAATATATTTCAAAGTTGTCTCCCAGTTCCTAGTGGGTCTTAATTTCTATAGTAACTTCCCAGGAAATAATCCTTTATTATAGAAATTGTTTATGATATGAAGACACCTTGTTTAAAAATGAAACTTCTAAACAATAAATATTTTTACCATTCTGGAGGGGGATGGATTATCAGAATTGGTAGATCATTGGATAAAATATCATTGAGGTATTTGTTCTGGTTCTTTACATTCTGAGTTCAAATCCTGCCTTCCATCTATCAAGGGTTGATAAAATAAAGTTCCTATCAAGTACTGGATTGATTTAATCAACCTTGCCTTTCAACTAAATCTGCTGGCCTTCTGCCTAAAGTAGTAATCAATATTTTTACCATTCTTAGAGAAATCTTAGGAAAATGTTACTATATTCCCATACATTGATGTTTCTGCATTTAAAGATAATCAGTGTAGCTTTTAGAAAACTATTTCTTTTCTTTTACTTTTATTATAATAATAATAATAATGAAAATTATTGTGTACAGTGCTCAGGTACACTACAACTCATCAAAGGTGCATGTATAGTACATAGAATAATTATTTCTACTTTTGACACAAGGCCAGCAATTATTCCAGTGCATTACTAGTACTTAATTTTATCGACCCCATAAGGATGGAAGGCAAAGTTAACCTTGGTGGGATTTGAACTCAGACTGTAAAGGGACGTAACTCTATGCTGCAAAAGAAGGCGTCAGGTCCTCTACTGATACTACCAATCCGTACATAGAATAATATACAAATGTTAGGAAAGTGAACAGTGTATGAGTCATGATATACATGTGTGCGTGTGTATGGAGGGGGAATATCAAGTGTAGTGTTGGTGAATTTCAGGAAACATGGAGGTTTTAAAGGATGCAGTGTCCCTACAGCTAACAACTGATGCAGGTAGTTTGTTCCATGCTTCAGGAACTCTGAGCATGGACAAATGGCATGGGAGCTGTGCTGTTTTCTGACTTTGTAGGCATATCTACGGGTGTTAGACGCATGGAATTCAAAAAGGTGCACAGGGTTGTTGTTGGCAAGATGGTTAATAATTTTGTGGCTGTTTACCAAGTCAGTTGCCAAACATCAGAGCTTTAATGCATTCCTGCCCAGAGTATGGTAAATGCCTGATGGAGGGTATTCGCTTGGTTGCATGTCTCGGAACAGTTTCCAGGAGGTCAATATTCTCAGCAAAGCTGAATCAGAAAACTGTATATTTTGACAAAACACATTATTTTAAATTCTCAACTCATCTTTAATTATATAATTACTGTTATATTTTCATTTTCAACAAATTGTTTTTCAATAAACTTGGTCGCCACTAGGGTTACATCTCATAGGAGGTTTCCTGAGAGTTTGAATAATACATACTCAAGATAAGTTTTAGGCATAAGAATCCTTTTGAATATAATATTAATTCTTCTCCTTCTCATCCTTTGCCCACTTAATCCTGGGAGGGTCATGGGGGCAGTCCTCAAACACTCCTTCCAGCAAAGCAACCATCTCCAACTGATCCAGCTAGATCTCCAAGCAAGACAAACCAAGCTCGGAGTCTACCCCTGGGTCTCCTGCCAGTTGGTTTTGCCTTGGAGTGACTCGTTGATCTCTGAGCTACGCACTCTATTGAGTAACATTACTCCAAAGACCCCATTTTGGCTGCTTGTATTCACGATCATATTATTTTGGTCATTATAAAAGATTCATGACCATAGGTAAGAGTTGGCTTGAATACCGAGTTCATTTGATTATTGATTGCTGAAGCTGGCACTTTACTGCACAGCTCCTGCAATTATTGAACATAATTCAGCCTCCTGCCTTCCATCATTCGTGAACACGGCCCAAGATACTTGATCTTCTCTACCTGCTTCAGTGGAACTCCATTTACATGTAGAATGCACTGCGCAGGCTTCCTTGAGAGTACAAGCATCTCAGTTTTCGCAGCACTGATCTTCCAGCTATGCAGTACTCAGCACCAAACCTATCAAGTGCAAGTCAGAGATCATCTGTTGCATTAAATAACACCATGTCATCTGCAAATTCCAGTTGACTGATTTTACACCCTTCAGTCATAATACCACTTTGGGGTCTCAGGATATCCAATCTTTGTACATCCATACCCTGCCTCCCAGGACAGGTCACAGGCCCTTCACTAGTTTTTACAGTTTTACAGGCCTAAATGCGTCCCTTGAAGACTCATACTACATGAAGGACAATGTAGTATGATTCTTGTTCTTACTCTCACCATATTGCAGTTTTTGGTGATCTTTTTGCAACAGTCACCAATTTGGTACTTTCTCAAACCCATGAAGATTAGACTTTTTTACTCGCCTCATCATAGCTACATCACTGGGTTGTGAGTTTTTTTTTCGGAGCTAAAGGTATCACCCATTGTTCCATCTCCCCTAATATTTTACTGCTGTTGGTCTGTGGCTGCTTATTCATCTGATAAGTGTCCGCTTATATTGCAACTAACCATCATATCTATTAGTCGTATTGCTCTCCGCTACCTGTGACCTGTTCTCTAGCAGAACAACTCTGCTGAAAAATGTTTTAATTCTAAAATATTTCCAGCTGAATGTGAAAATATTTGGAACTACTTTGGTAAGTTATAAAAGGGAGAAAAACTAAATGTTTGTGTATAGAACATATTACTACCAATTAGGTTTTCTTTATTTTCCTCTGTAGGATGAGCACATAGAATCTAACACTGAAGACAGTATATACTTTTCTGAAGATGAGACTGTAGCTATAACAAATATAGTTCCAGAAACAGAGACTGTAGAGGTATTGGATGATGATCAACCTGAAGCTATATCAGATAAAAATTCTGGTAATCAATTTTAGTTTATCTGTATTTACATTTTTTTGTTTTCTCTATTTAGTGTTTTTTTATTTTTCCATGCTATCATATATGTGTTAAGTTCTGTATATTGTGATATTTGTACAGTTCTATGTTATTTCTATTGTTAATCTATCAACTGTAAAGTTAGAGTAAATGTCTCAGAACATGACCCACTGTTCAACCCTTGTTAGCATGGAAAGTGGACGTTAATATGACGATGTTAATGATGATATTATCATAGATATGTGTGTATAAATGTTGAGTTCTGTATATTGTGATATTTGTACAGTTCTATGTTATTTCTATTGTTAATGTCTCAGAACATGACACATCATCATTAACATCTATTTTCCGTGGTTAGATGGGTAGCATCATTAAACATGTTATAGATATGTGTGTGTGTATAAATGTTGAGTTTCTTTCTATGTTATATCTTAATCTTGGTACATTTGTATGTTAATAAATCTTTATCTTTATATTTCAAGATTTTCAACTTCAAATTGAGTAACATTTTGAAAAAAATCTTTTTTCTTCTTACAGATGTTATTGTAATTGATGAAGAAAATGAAGAAAGTGATACAGAAGATGCTAATAATACACAGTATGAGATTTTACCTGAAGAGAAAAAGGAAGAAGAAATCTGCCCACAGAGGGCTTTGATTGAAACGATCCGTCGTGAAGAATTTGGTCTTGGCATTAAACTCAATGCTGATGGCCAGAAGTTGATTGATCGACAACAAGAACGTCTAGGTCGTAGTTTAGATAGATTATCTAAAGACTTGTATAGTAAAGATTCTCATTTTGTGTTGGAATTAATTCAAAATGCTGATGACAACACCTACCCAGAGAAGTTTTCTTCTAAAGATTCAACAGACTGCCCCTCAGTGAAGTTCTGTATAAATAGTAGTTCAGTGACTATTCTAAACAATGAGGTTGGTTTTAAGGAAAAAAATATTCGAGCCATCTGTGATGTTGGCAAGAGTACCAAAGAAAAACGTAAATTTGGTTATATTGGTGAGTTTGATATTTCATATCTTAATCTAAAGTAATTAGTGCTGCAAAAAGCAGTGTTGTTTAACCCTTTAACATTACTCTATAAATACTATTGTATTTTGGGGGGTAAAGGCTTTATCTTACATAATTATCTCACATAATATCGAATCTATGATATTTTGATGTTATTTATTTTGAGAACAATACCTTGACATCAGTATGAACAGTAAGTTACGAGCAACTTGAATAGACAGAGGTGAGAGAATTCTGGCCGGATATTGCCGGTTTAAATGATCAAGAGTTAAATATAAAATTGTTCAGGAAATATATCTAAATATCAGCCATATACTAAACAATGGTTATTTTACAAACCTATTTAGTTTAGAATGTATGTATGTACAGAGACATACCTGTATATATACTTGTGTATATAAACATACCCGTATATATACTTGTGTATATACATTTGAAGAAGCCATTTCTACTTCAACAAACTTTCTACCAACATTAAATAGAAGACCACATGTATATTGTCTTAAATCCTAAATAAGATAGAAGACCACATGTATATTGTATTAAATCCTAAATAAGAGAGAATGCCACATGTATATTGTATTAAATCCTAAATAAGATAGACCACATGTATATTGTATTAAATCCTAAATAAGATAGACCACATGTATATTGTATTAAATCCTAAATAAGAGAGAAGACCACATGTATATTGTATTAAATCCTAAATAAGATAGACCACATGTATATTGTATTAAATCCTAAATAAGATAGAAGACCACATGTATATTGTATTAAATCCTAAATAAGATAGACCACATGTATATTGTATTAAATCCTAAATAAGATAGAAGACCACATGTATATTGTATTAAATCCTAAATAAGAGAGAAGAGCACATGTATATTGTATTAAATCCTAAATAAGATAGAAGACCACATGTATATTGTATTAAATCCTAAATAAGATAGACCACATGTATATTGTATTAAATCCTAAATAAGATAGAAGACCACATGTATATTGTATTAAATCCTAAATAAGAGAGAAGAGCACATGTATATTGTATTAAATCCTAAATAAGATAGAAGACCACATGTATATTGTATTAAATCCTAAATAAGATAGACCACATGTATATTGTATTAAATCCTAAATAAGATAGAAGACCACATGTATATTGTATTAAATCCTAAATAAGAGAGAAGAGCACATGTATATTGTATTAAATCCTAAATAAGAGAGAAGAGCACATGTATATTGTATTAAATCCTAAATAAGATAGAAGACCACATGTATATTGTATTAAATCCTAAATAAGATAGAAGACCACATGTATATTGTATTAAATCCTAAATAAGATAGACCACATGTATATTGTATTAAATCCTAAATAAGATAGAAGACCACATGTATATTGTATTAAATCCTAAATAAGATAGACCACATGTATATTGTATTAAATCCTAAATAAGATAGAAGACCACATGTATATTGTATTAAATCCTAAATAAGAAAGTAGAGCACATGCATATTGTATTATATCCTAAATAAGATAGAAGACCACATGTATATTGTATTAAATCCTAAATAAGAGAGAAGAGCACATGTATATTGTATTAAATCCTAAATAAGATAGACCACATGTATATTGTATTAAATCGTAAATAAGATAGAAGACCACATGTATATTGTATTAAATCCTAAATAAGATAGACCACATGTATATTGTATTAAATCCTAAATAAGATAGAAGACCACATGTATATTGTATTAAATCCTAAATAAGATAGAAGACCACATGTATATTGTATTAAATCCTAAATAAGATAGAAGACCACGTATATTGTATTAAATCCTAAATAAGAGAGAAGAGCACATGTATATTGTATTAAATCCTAAATAAGATAGAAGACCACATGTATATTGTATTAAATCCTAAATAAGATAGAAGACCACATGTAAATTGTATTAAATCCTAAATAAGATAGACCACATGTATATTGTATTAAATCCTAAATAAGATAGAAGACCACATGTATATTGTATTAAATCCTAAATAAGAAAGTAGAGCACATGCATATTGTATTATATCCTAAATAAGATAGAAGACCACATGTATATTGTATTAAATCCTAAATAAGAGAGAAGAGCACATGTATATTGTATTAAATCCTAAATAAGATAGACCACATGTATATTGTATTAAATCCTAAATAAGATAGAAGACCACATGTATATTGTATTAAATCCTAAATAAGATAGACCACATGTATATTGTATTAAATCCTAAATAAGAGAGAAGAGCACATGTATATTGTATTAAATCCTAAATAAGATAGACCACATGTATATTGTATTAAATCGTAAATAAGATAGAAGACCACATGTATATTGTATTAAATCCTAAATAAGATAGACCACATGTATATTGTATTAAATCCTAAATAAGATAGAAGACCACATGTATATTGTATTAAATCCTAAATAAGATAGAAGACCACATGTATATTGTATTAAATCCTAAATAAGATAGACCACATGTATATTGTATTAAATCCTAAATAAGATAGAAGACTACATGTATATTGTATTAAATCCTAAATAAGATAGAAGACCACATGTATATTGTATTAAATCCTAAATAAGATAGAAGACCACATGTATATTGTATTAAATCCTAAATAAGATAGACCACATGTATATTGTATTAAATCCTAAATAAGAGAGAAGACCACATGTATATTGTATTAAATCCTAAATAAGATAGAAGACCACATGTATATTGTATTAAATCCTAAATAAGATAGACCACATGTATATTGTATTAAATCCTAAATAAGATAGAAGACCACATGTATATTGTATTAAATCCTAAATAAGATAGACCACATGTATATTGTATTAAATCCTAAATAAGAGAGAAGACCACATGTATATTGTATTAAATTCTAAATAAGATAGACCACATGTATATTGTATTAAATCCTAAATAAGATAGAAAACCACATGTATATTGTATTAAATCCTAAATAAGATAGACCACATACATATTGTATTAAATCCTAAATAAGATAGAAGACCACATGTATATTGTATTAAATCCTAAATAAGATAGAAGACCACATGTATATTGTATTAAATCCTAAATAAGATAGACCACATGTATATTGTATTAAATCCTAAATAAGATAGAAGACCACATGTATATTGTATTAAATCCTAAATAAGATAGAAGACCACATGTATGTTGTCTTAAATCCTAAATAAGAGAGAAGAGCACATGTATATTGTATTAAATCCTAAATAAGAGAGAAGACCACATGTATATTGTCTTAAACCCTAAATAAGAGAGAATACCACATGTATATTGTATTAAATCCTAAATAAGATAGAATATGGCTCAGTAAAGCCAGTATGGAAACACTGCTTCATCATCATCATCATCATTATTATTTAATGTCTATTTTTCCACGCTTGCATGGATTAGATGAGTTGTCATGTTATGAGACATGTCATGTCAGGAGACTACATCTTGTTCATACAGATCTGTATTTTAGTTTGGTTTCTACAGCTGGATGTCTTTCCTATATCATACAGATCTGTATTTTGGCTTGGTTTCTACAACTGGATGTCTTTCCTATATCATACAGATCTGTATTTTGGTTTGGTTTCTACAGCTGGATGTCTTTCCTATATCATATAGATCTGTATTTTGGTTTGGTTTCTACAGCTGGATGTCTTTCCTATATCATACAGATCTGTATTTTGGCTTGGTTTCTACAGCTGGATACCCTTCCTAATACTAATTAAAATTATAATATTCAAATAAAACTAACTCCTCATACATCTTATATCTGTATGTCCAAGATGTTGAATCTATGGATTTTTTCTTACATATCAGTTGGTATAGGACTTAGATCTGTTTGTGTTGAGTAGATCAGATTTATTGACAGCAATATATCCAAGTTTTGGAGATGTATTTCTCTGGCAAGCTGACCAAGTCACAGACAATGTGACAACTTTTTTTATACCTGGAAATAAATGACATATAAATACAAAGGGTTGAGAGGACCTTTCAATTGTGACAAAGACATGACGGCCTCATTAGTGTTGGTGCCATGATAAAATGCACACAGTAGAGCACAGGTATATATGTAAGTGAGATGCTGGTCCCCATCCAATCTCCACTTGAATACTGAGTCTGTGAAGCCCCATCCAACCCTTGCTAGCAGGGAGAATATTAAATGATAATACTGATAAAGTAAAGTTAACAGTTTAATGGCTAAAATAATTCTCCCACAGAGTAATTGAATATATCCAAGTTTCTCTATAAATGTCATATTTCCACTACAGTTTATTTTGAATGGTTTCTGTTTAGGTCAAAAAGGAATTGGTTTCAAGTCTGTGTTCAGGATAACAGATTGTCCTGAGATTCATTCCAACAAGTACCACATTTACTTTGATGTAAACAGTGGTCCAACTGGCTATATCCTCCCACATTGGAGTGATAATTGCTTTGATCCAGAAGATAGGTTTGTTTTCATTTTTCTTTTAACATCATTGTCACCATTGTCAACATCATTATCATCATCATCATCGTTGTCACTACTATTACCATCATTATTACCACCACCATCATCATCTTTATTACCACCACCACTATCACCACCACTGCTACCACCACAACTACTACCACCACCACCACCTCCATCATCATCACCATCACCACCACCACTGCCATCATCATCAACACAACCACCACCAGCACTACCACCACCATCACCACCACTACCACCATCATCACCTCCACTACCACCACCACCATCACCACCACCACCACCAGTACCACCACCATCATCACCACCACCACAACTACTACCATCATCACCACCACTACCACCACCACCATTACCACTACCACCACCACCACCACTATCATCATCATCATCACCACTACCACCATCATCATCATCACTACCACCATCACCACATCACCATCAAGACAACTACTACTACCACCACCACCACCACATCATCAACACAACCACCACTACCACCACTACCATCATCACCACTACTACCACCACCATCACCGCCACTACCACAACAACCACTACTACCACCACCATCATCATCATCAACACTACTACCACCATCACCACTACCATCATCATCACCACTACCACCATCACCACATCATCATCAAGACAACTACTACTACCACCACTACCATCACTACTACCACCATCACCATCACCAACAACAACAACAATGTTGATTTAATTTCTATTCTCAATATTCCATCATTTGTTTTTCTTAATTTTCATCTTATTTTCTTCTCTCTTAATAGTTGGGTTACAAAGATTATTCTACCCTTAAAGGATGGGGTACAACAGTCTAAATCTCTTGCTGCTAGTTTCAATGACATCCACCCATCTCTGCTACTCTTTTTACATCGACTTAAAAAGATCACTTTAAGGAATGAGGTAAGTATTTCACAAATGTCTTGACCCTCATGGAATGAGGTAAACATGTCATTTTATACTTATTAATGTTTACAGTTTAATGAGATGAAGTCGTAACAATTCTAGTGAATCAAGGGTTGGCGGAAAAGTTCATAGGCTGACCAAGATACTCTCATGGATTGTCCAAATTAGGTTTCTTTTTTAACGTAGTCCTTGGAAAGAAACAATGCAGCTGTTAATAAGTTGAAACTAATGCATACAAGATTTCACAGCTTTAGCATCGATCCTTCATAGTCAGCCTATGAACTTTTCAGCCAACTTTCATACCACATTGGGTCAGAGAGACAACATACAAAGACTTTTCATGTATTATTTAACGCTATTCTAATGAATTACATCTCTCCAAGCTATAACTCAAGGAATTATTGCAACTCTGCACTAACTATGAATGAAGCAGTCATCAATAATGCAGTGTTCCCACTGTTTCCAGTGGTGATTTAAATTTGATGATGATGGTATTTAGTTTACAATCACATAAAAATACACTTACTGTCAACTCTCAAGCAGTAGACCAATATTATATTATTGTTATAATTCCATAACAATAAACCTAAACTAGTATGTTTTAAATATCTGTTAAGTATTGTTACTACCTTTCTGTTTTAGTGGGCAGCTGTGCTGTAGTCATATTCCTTGGAGATTTAGTTAAGAACTAGCCGAATTACCCGCGCCTTGCTGCGTTTCCCACATTTTTTTTGTAAGAAAATGATGATTGATTTTAAATCAGTGATATAATTTATGGAGAAAAACTCTGCATTTCAATATTACTCAATGTAAAATGTAATGTATGAAAAATTGGAAAACATTATTTTCTGTAATATATCAAATCAAAATTACATTGTGAATTGGCAGTATCGGTAGAGGGTCGGACATGCTTTCCAGCATAGTTATGTCCCTTTACGATCTGAGTTCAAATCCCGCCGAGGTAACTTTGCCTTTCATCCATACAGAAGTCGATAAAATAAAGTACCAGTAATGTGCTGGGTAATTGCTGGCCTTGTGCCAAAAGTAGAAACAATTTTTAAATCTTATTTTCTTATTTTGTTTCTTGTAAATAATTTTTTTCAAAATATCAAATCAAAACTTTTGTGAATAGGCATCATATCTTGTCATTTACCTATGGTTTAAATTTCATATAAATCGAAGGGAAAAAATTTTCAGTGTGGGTTTGTGCCTCCGTGGAACCCTAATAGGGGGTTTAACCCCCATTAAGGTGTCTTAATATTATTGATGCAGACTGGAAATTATTATTGATGCAGACTGAAAATTATTATGGATGCAGACTGGCAATGGGGGTTTAACCCCCATTAGGGTGTCTTAATATATCGATGCAGACTGGAAATTATCAAATTTTTTAAACTTCAAAGTACATAAGAAATCAAATGGGCACGTGTCAAGTTTCATCAAGATTGGTTTGGTAGTTTTTGAGTTTTAGGTTCACAAACAAATCTACAAATACAAACAAGCACACACACAAACAGACAGAAACTGGCATTTATGTATATAGATAGGGGGGTTTAACCCCCATTAGGGTGTCTTAATATTATTGAAATTTGCTGAAATTTCATATAAATCGAAGGGAAAAAATTTTCAGCGGGGGTTTTGTGCCCCCGGGGCACCCTTTGATTAAAATGAAATATACTTATCCAAGTACCCTGGACAATGTAGTTTCAGAATATATATGGTTATGGGGTCTATCTCCAAAACCATAGGAGTAGTTTGTGAACAAACAAACAAACAAACAAACAGACAGGAATACAACTTTATTTTTAGAAAGTATTCATCATCATTATCATCATTTTTATGTCTGTTTTTCCATCCTTGCATAGGTTGGATGGGTCCTTTTCGGGACAGATTCTCTCCACTCACCACTTTCCTTCGTCATCTCCTCTGTGAGTCTCAGCCATCTGAGATCAGCTGTCACCACCTCTGCCAAGGTTTTCCTTGGTCTACCTCTACAGCAGCTTGTCTCCACTGGGGTCTCCTGGCACCTTTTCACCCAGTAACTATCATCCATACACATCACATGTCCATACTAACGCAGTCTTCTCTCTTGTACACCACTCCAGATTCCTCTTAAATGCATTTTCTTCCTCAGTTCATCCAAGCTCTGCCTTTCTCTCACATTTTCATATCACATCCAAGGAAGCATGGTTGCTTCATTTCTCTCCAGCCTATGCATGTCCTATGCAGCCACAGCCCATGTTTCACTACCATGCAGAATCGCACTTCATACAGGTGTCATACAGTCATCCTTTTGTATGTAGGGAGAAATCTTTTGTTGTCAACCGTGGGAGCAATACTCCAAACTTCTTCCATCCTATCCTTATTCTAGTTATTATGCTCTCAGAGCACCCTCCCCCACTGCTAATTATGTCACCTAGATAGAGGAAGTTATCAACCTCTTCTATGGATCTCTCCTGTGATTGGAAAAGGTTTATATCACTGATATTCTTCTCCTCAATTTCCCATGTGCATCTTTTACAAACAAATTCTTAGTCTACCTGTTATCCCACTACATCTCTTGTGCACCAAAACTTACATTCTGTACATTGTATGGAGTTTATGCTTACTCCTTTTCTACCAGAGCCACTTCCCCGAGGGAATCAAGTTCCTATCTTCTTTCCTACTTACTAGCACTTAAATTTTGGCTAAGTTTACTCTTAGACCTTTTGATTCCAAATTCTGTTTCCATAGTCAGAGGTTATTCTCTAGTTCTTTTATAAATTCAGCTATAATGACAAGGACACCTGCATAGAGAAGTTCCCATGGACAGCCAGTTTTAAACTCCCCTGTTATGGCCTGGAAAACTATGATGAATAGCAGTGGGCCAAGAACCGAAACCTGATGTACCAGTATCTTGAATTTCTCACTAAACTTTCTACTCTCACTTTACTGACAGCTCCTCTGTACATATTTTTCACTATTCTCACAGGTCATTCTTCAATACCTAATTCCCTTAAGGACCACCAGATAATAGATCAAAGTACTCTGACAAAGGCCTTTTCTAGATCAACAAAAGCTAAATATAATTACTTATTCTTGGCTAGGAACTTTTCTTGTAGTTGTCTCACTAAAAAGGACATCTGTATTACCTGATTGACTATGCAGGTTACTAGTTCAACTCATACTTCTCCCAATGTTTTTAGCATCCCAGCAACTATTTCTGATGGTCCTGCAGCTTTACCATTCTTCATCTCCTTGATTGCTTCTTTGACCTTATAATTGTCAACTTCAATAGCTGGTCCTTCTTTTAAGTAAGTTGGAGATAGTCTCTCTTCCTCCTATATTCATCAGTCTCTCATAGTAACATTTCTAGGCCTCTTTCTTTTTAGCATCAGTGGTGCTAACAATATCCTGATTAACACTGACACACTGCCTTGCAGTGTGGAACACTTCACATCTCTGATCCTCACATCTCAAGACATTGGCAAACTTTCTTTTTTCAGTCACTCTCCAAGCTGTGTATACTTGTCATCTAGCTTCTCTCTTAGCCACCAAATACCAATCTCTGTTACCCCCGTTTTTCTAGTCTTTCCATGTTTATCTCTTGGCCTTAATGGCTCTATCCATTATGCTGTTCTACTCCCAGGTCACCCGCTGTCTGTCACATGCTTTGTTCAAGCTATGGGTCTCGTCAGTAGTTCGCAAGAAGTTGTCACACAGGAGTTTCCAGTTATCATCTATGTTAAAGGCATCTAGCTCATCACCCTTCTCATCAAATACTTCCCATGGGGTATTTCTAAACCTATATATAACTAAAAGGTCCTTTAGTTTCCAAACCAATTACCTGCATATCTTGTTCTGGCTTGTGTTTAATTTGATGTCACTAATAACTAACTTGTGTTAGACAGCACATTCTTCCCCTTGAAAGGCTTTTGCATTTATTACAGTCCATTTATCTTGTCTTACAAGTAAGAAATCAATCAGGTGGCTGACTGGTTTTCTGAAATTCGTGTTGTAAAGGGTTTGTTCATTTGCATCACAGAATTCCTGAAGCCTCACTCTCTCTTCATTTCTTGAACCATAACCATAACTACTGTGAACTCCACTGAATCCATCTTGGTATTGTCCAAAATGTCCATAGAAGTTGCCTGCGAGGATGAAGGCATCTCTTTCATCAATAGCTGAGTTCATTTTTATATATTGCAGACATCTAATACCAACAACGCCAAAGATAGCAGAAGTTAGTTGTAGAAAGATAGTTTAGATATAAACTCTTATCTAATACATAACAACTGAGTGGAAATAATTATCAACTTTCTTGTTTTATATGAAATAAAAATTGATATTTTCTGTGATGGTTTTGGATTAATACAGACATAAGAAGATACTCACCAATAGCAAATTGGAAGTCTTCATCCATTATACTTATATCCTGTCCTAGAATAATTGAACATAATCAGAAATGTATAACTCAACAAAGTGACTAGAGTGATTTTTGTCTGAGAATCTAGTTTGAAAAATATAAGAAATATAAAGTTTGTATTTCAGGTTCAAGACATAGAAACAGTGATGCAGCGGTATGATGAACCACATGATATTGTTGAAATAACTTACAATGGAAATGTTGACACTTGGTTTGTTGTAAAGAAACTGCTGGATGTTACCAAAGTTTCTGCACAGGTATGAAGGAATATCTTTTTGTTCCTATGTCTTCCTAGGGCTCCCTCTTCCACAGGTTCAATCCACTTTCAGTGTTCTACATTTCTTTATACAACTGACATCCTCCAGAAACATGTCTATACCAGTGCAGTCTTCTCTCTGGCACACTATATCTGATTTCATTACTAATATATTTGTATAAAGCTTGAATATAACAACAGTTATATTTTCCCCACTTCCCTAAATCTCTAAACTTTGCTATTTTTTTATATTTTTTTCTCCAGTTATAAAATATTGCTACAAATGTTTAAATTTGAGGAAACCAGTCAACTATACATGAAATGAAAGTAAAGAAATTCTTTCTTTTTCTAATGTTTAAAATGTGTTTCTTATTTCTTTCTTTTCAGATGAAATCTGATATTGGTGTGGAATCAACAGAGATTGCTTTAGCTTTTCCAATGAAGTTAAACAAGTCTTTCAACTCCCAGGTCTGTGTGCACTTCTCTCTCTGTCTTTCAAAATGTTTGCACACGCACATATCATCATCATCATCATCATCATTGTTTAACGTCCATGTTCCACGCTTGCATGGGTTTGGACGGGAGTTTTCCCACTTGAGGCAAGAGTGGTTGTCTTGCTCGCATAGGACTGTCTGGCGGGTTTTCTACAGCTGGATGCCCTTCCTAACACCAACCACATTTACAGTGTGAGGCTGGGAGGTTTTTACTGTGTTGCCTACACGGCCACATTACAGCGTGGACTGTGTGTTTTTTTGTTGTGACACCTACACGATCTCATTTGTTTCGGCCTGGATGTTGTGGCACCAACATAACTTTACATTGAAAGGGGTGGTGTGGATGGGGTGGGGGTGGTGGGACGGGGGTGTATTTTGTTAGAGATGCCTAATACATTAATAATCACTAAATGGGTATAAAACACAGCTTTGTAGCTATTTATAGGATTTGTCCAATATTTACATGAATATGTATGTAGATAAGTGTGTATATATGCATATGTAGATAAGTATTTAAATATGTATATATGCCCAGATACACACTCATACACATATATATCTTACTTGATGAAATAGATATGTCCTCTTATAAGTTGAAGGTTGTTACTTGAGGTATACTGTAAACACATTTATCTCTCAGTAACTCATTCCACCAAACTGTAAATGAGGATGTGTAACTTATAATTACTCTAAATACTAAAGGCTATATAACTAGTAAAAGCTGTTTTGCGAAACATTACAACTGCAAAATAAGAGAACTGAATCATCAGTGTTTAATGTCTATTTTTCATGCTTTCATGTGTTAGGCAGGTTGCCATGTTATCAGGCCAAACAAGTCAGGTGACCATGTCTTGCTCATATGATCCAATTTTGGTTTGGTTTTCTATAACAGAATGCCCTTCCTAATGCAAACATTACAGCATGTACTGGAAGCATTTATTGTGGCACCAGCTCAACTACCTTACAGGGTAGAATGGGTGTTGTTTTGTCATGGCACCAGCATGGCTACCTTTACAGGTTGGACTGGGTATGTTTTGTTGTGGTACCAGTAAATCCACATCAGAAAGTTAATTGAAAATATTAGATAATATAATCTTTTAGAATGAAAATATTCACACCTAGGTTTTGTTTCCTTTTGATAAGAAATTTACACTTGTAGTTCATCTTAAAACTTCTAAAGTAATTGTTTACACATTAAATATGCTACAAACAAACAATTTATTTGTCAACTTACCTGGTAACTGTATGTTAAATCTTATTCTTTTGTTTGTGTCAACTGTCAGCAATCTCTGCCCACACATCCTGTTTTAGTAGAAATCATGAGTTCTGTTTTTTTTGTATTAGCTTTGCTGAAATCTTATTCCCACCTCCCCCAGTTTCATACAGTTACGTCACTTTCAATACATTACTGTATGTTAGTGTTATCAACTTAAAAAATACAATGCCATCAACTTCACTTCAGATTACCCAAATTCTCTGTATCATCATCACCTTCGTTTTATGTCCATCTTCCATGCTAGCATGGGTTAGATCTCTGTATAGCTTCAGATTTGTCTACCTCTTCAAATTTAACATATTCATTCAATGTAATTCTCTTGAATTTTTCTATTTTCAGGTACTCCCAGAAAAGCAACCTGTGTTTGCTTTCTTGCCACTACGTTCTTATGGTCTGCGTTTCATCATTCAAGGTAGATATTTGTGATGTAGTTTATGCTACTAACATTCAGAAGATCTGTCTCATTTTATTTGTTCACATTAACTCATGTGTAATAACTGTTGACTTAATTATCTGTAACTAAATTTATTACTAATGTTAGCTTTGCTTATTGCTGTGTGATGCATGGTTTAAATTGACCTCATCTATATTTAGCTTTTATACTGACCACCAAACTATAGATGTGTGGTATCTTGTCAATATATATTTTCTTTCAAAGGAAAGTCAGAGGTTGATACAGTTCAAGACCAGTGTTATTGCAACTAATTTCTTCCAGTTGAGTGGAAAAATAACCAAGTGTCATGTAACATAATTGTCAAATGTACCAGAGTGCCTCATTGGGAATGTTACACCTCATGTTTCCTCATTTGTATCTAATAAAATTTTGAAAAATCCTTGCTAAAAAAATAAATAATATGTTTCATATACATACTTATAAAATAGTATATCATCATCATCATCATCATCATCACTGTTTAATGTCTATTTTTCATTCTTGCATGGGTTAGATGAATTGTCACATTATGAGGCTAGACAGCTAAAATGACTGCATCATGTTCATATTATCTGTTTTGGGCCTAGTTTTCAATAACTGGATGTCCCTGCTTATGCCAAGAATATTTCAATGTGGACTGGGAGCTTTTTCATGACACCAGCATATATATCATCATCATCACCGTTTAACGTCCATTTTCCATGCTTGCATGGGTTAGACGGGTTGTCCACATTATGAGAAAAGTCTGGCCAGTTGGCTGTGCCATACCTTGCTCAGCCAGAACTGTAAATTTGGCCGGGATTTTTACAGCTAGATGCCCTTTCTAACATCAATCGCATTTAACTATGTGAACTACTCACATTGGAACCATAGTTTTGGATCTGGGCAGTTGCACTATGGCCAGTTAACCGCACCAAGCTTTTCTCATAGTGAGCCCTGAGTGAAGATCTGGTCTGTTGGCCACGCCGTATCCTGCCCACATCAGAACCATAATTTGGGAGCTGGGTGATCCCATGATGAGGGAAGTTGGGCCTTACTCATAAAGGAGCCATGTTACTGGGTGGTCCTGCCATCAACCACGTTTACAGTGTGGAGCTGAGTGGCACTGTTATGAGCAGGGTCCGGGGTTGAGTTGTTGACACAGGTCTTTTGACATATGTTGTAGTGCCAGAGGTCTCAGTCCTGAGTCATCTCCATTGAGAGGTTCAACTAAGTCAGGTCAGCCTTTATTGTTTCATCCCACTTCTTCCTGGGTCTTCCTCTTTTGGAGCATCCTACAACCTCTAGGGCCCTGCACCTTTTTATACAACTGTCATCCTTCATGTGCATCATGTGACCATACCACTGCAGTCTTCTCTCTTGCACACAATATTTAATCCCTTCTATACCCAGTCTCATTCTCAATTCATTTACACTTTTCTGTTCATACACACTATGGTTACATGTCAATCTGATCAAACAGGCTTTATTTCTTTTCAATCTCCATAGATCCTCAGCATGCACAGCCCATGTTTCACTTCCAGGTAACATTGCTGTTCACACACAGGCATGATACAGCTTGCCTTTTATCTTAAGTGAGAAACCTTTTGTAGCTAGCAACGGCAACAGCTCCCTGAACTTTTTCCATCCCATCCTAACTCTTGCAACTGTACTTTCTGTGCATCCACCTTCACTGCTGATCTGGCCACCCAGGTAGCAGAAGCTGTCAACTATTTCGATGGGGGTCCTCTGTACATTTAAAGGAGCTTGTTTCCTAAGGGTCTTTGCTTACTTTCCCTGTGCAACAGCCACATATGAAGACTGTGTTTTTTGATAGCCTGCCTATATTCCCACTACACATCCTGTGAACCCACAGTTTACATTTGGGACACCTGATTGAGTTTCTACCTACTCTTTTCCTTCATACCAAGCAGAGGCATTTCTCACAGGGGATCAGAGCCCTGATTTCTTTTCTACTCACTATGATTTTGGTCTTTACCAAGTTGACTTTAAGGCCTTTTATTTCTAAGTTGTGCCTCCATGTCTGAACTTTCTTCTCTAATTCTGTCATAGAATCGGCTAACAGATTCAGGTCATCAGCATATAGGCGTTCCCATGGACAACGAGTCTTAAATTCTTGTTACAGCCTGAAGGTTAATAAGGAAGAGGAGGGGGCTAAAGACAGAATCCTGTTGAACCCATGCTACTTTCCTGTATTATGGTTTTAATTCTCTTCTCTTGTGTAGGTGATTTTGACTTGCCATCCAACAGAGAAGCTGTTGATTCTGACAGTTTGTGGAACCAGTGGCTCAATAGTGAGATACCTTCTCTCTTTTTAGAGGCTTTGGAAAAATTCAAGGTAAGGTTTTAGATTCTTTGGAAAATATATGATGATGATGATATATATATATATATATATATATATATATATATATATACATACATACATACATACATACATACATACATACATACATACATACATACATACACACACACGAAGGTTGGTTGAAAAGTTCATAGGCTGATTATGAAGGATTAATACTAGAGATGTGAAATCTTGATTGCATTAATTTCAACTCTTCTTATTAATAACTGCATTATTTCTTTCCAGGGACTATGTTGAAAAGTAAACCTCATTTGTATATATATATATATATATATATATATATTTCATTTCATTTGAGTTTGAGTCCATGCCCAGGCCAAGTCGAAGACTCCACCCTCAGAGTCTGGTGTGGTTGCCAGGTTGGATTCTCTGTTTAATTTTGACATGTGTACGAGCGAGTTTGAGTCAGTTTGTGTCGTTCTGTATATCCTGGGAGATGGAGTTCATCTCTAATGGTGCTTAAGTATCTATCCAGTTGCAATTTGAATGATTCCACACTGCATCCTGATAGATTTCTGACATGTACCGGAATGGAGTTGAATAGTTGTGCCCCTCGAACCAACAGACTTGACTCTCGCAGGGTTTTTGCTGCCTGGCCAGCCCTTTTGTTGATTGGTGGTAGCTGGCAGCGTCTTCCGTGGCGCAGTGAGTGGTAGGTTTTGATACCAAAGTTTGGCACCTTTTGCTCTATCATTTTCCAAATGTATATAATTCAGTATCGCTCAAATCTTCTTTCTATTGAGTACATCTTCAAGGTTTTGAGTCTTTGCCAATAGTCCAGGTCCCTCGTTTCTGAGAAGTATGAGGTAAAATTTCTTTGGAGCGATTCCATCTTAGATAGTTGGCCCTTTGTTGTTGGTGACCACAACTGAGAACAGTAGTTAATCCTCGGAAGTACCATAGGGTTTTCATTGTTGAGGTATCTCTTGATTTGAAGGTGCGCAAGATCCACCCGCTGTACTTTCTTGCAGTAAGACAGACTGAGTCAAGGTGTTCTCTGAATTTTAGGCTGGTTCCCATGTGGATGCCTAAATCTTTCACACACTGTTTTTCCATTATTTGTTGTCCTGGTGGGTTTCTGTAGTTTGTTGTATTTTTCAGATCTTGATCTGTTCCGTAGCGAATTAGTTCAAACTTCTTATCATTGAACAACATGTTGTTTGTTTCCTGCCATTTGTATATGGTGGTTAGGTCCTTTTGTAAGGCCTCTGTATCTACCTCGTCTTTGATTTGTCTCATGACCCTGGTGTCATCAGCAAAGGATGAGACGTTGCTGGTTGTATCTTCATCTATGTCAGAGATGAGGATGAGAAACAGGATCGGGCCGAGTACTGTATCCTGAGGAACACTGCTGGTCACAGGTGATGGTGTTGAATGGGTTCTATTCACAGTGACTGTTTGAGTTCTATTTGTAAGGAACTCATGTATCCATGTACCAACTTTTCCTCCTACTCCTAGCTTTCGAAGTTTGTGTCCCAGGATGCCATGATCTACCTTGTCAAATGCCTTGGCAAAGTCGAGGTAAATAACATCTGTGTTGTATCCATTCTCTGCTTGCAAGGGTGAGACGAGAACTGATTCTGGCTTGATTTCTACAGCTGGATGCCCTTCCTAACACCAACCTCATTTACAGTGCAAAGTGGTCGTGGAGGTGCCACAGCAAAAAAGCACCCAGCCCACACTGTAACGTGGACGTGTAGGCGCCACGGAAAAAAAGCACCCAGCATTCACTGTAAATGAGGTTGGTGTTAGGAAGGGCATCCAGCTGTAGAAATCTAGCCAGAATCAATTCCCGTATGAGCAGGACAAGGTCAGCCGACCGGACACTGCCCACAACAAGACAACCCGTCTAACCCATGCTAGCGTGGAAGAACGGACGTAAAACGGTGGTGATGATGATGATGATTCACTCACACACACTCACACAATTATTATTATTAAAATGTTAACTATTTTGTTTTTTTATATGTTTTTAGACTCATCCAAATTTCAGTTCACCTGTGATGGCAATTGCTTCTTATTTACAATTTGTCCCTGAGGAGGATGAAGTTCTTGATTTCTTTAAACCAATTGCAACACACATTCTGAAAAAACTGAAAAGTAAACCATGCATTCCCTGTCAACCATTAACAGAAGGTAAGTTGGGTGATGACATGCTTGAAATACCTGAAAATGTAGAATTACAGATAATAATGTTGGTGAAGAAAATTACGTAGATAATATTATATATTTTTTATTTGACATTTTTGAATTTCATATTCATATATTGTGTTTTCAGGTGGCAGCATTCAGTGGAAGATTCCTTCCCAGACACTGCTTGGACAAGACTCACTGACCATGAAAGTTGCTCCGCCACAAAAACTTCAAAAACTTTTACACCTATATTATCTGCATGCAGATCTTGCTAGTGTTCTCAACACAAGTATTACTAACAGCTTAGGTATTGAGAAAATAAAAACAGTTCATTTGTTAAAGATTGGAGAAGGTTTAGCAAATGGCTTTAATAACAAGGAAACAGGCAAGTATTTCTGCTTTAAAATTTTAGTCTGTAGATATTTGATTAAAATTACACTCGTCCACAGATAAGAAACACTTTCAATATATATATATTGATTCATCAGTGCTACTTTGAAAACTTCTCAAGTAATGTAAAATCATCTTTCCTCTTCTCGTGACTCTCTGTTACATCCATTAATATACTGTACTATTTCAGATATCATAACGTTGTTCTGTTTAGAGGCTCTCTCTAAACCTCCTGTTAGTATTTTTCCTCTGCCTTCAAATCAAAACTCGAAATATTCTGTATTCTCGATCTTCAGATATTTTCTATTCTACTTTCCATCTCAATTTCAGTCACATGGACTCTAGTACAGTTTACATATTCTTTCGTCTACACTTTGCTTATACTCCTCCCCCCACCCTATATACATCTATATATACTTATGGAAGCTAAAGTGAAACCTCTAACTTCTTGATTCATTTGATTCTATCACTGCTGCTTTGAAAACCTCTTGAGTAATGTAAAATCGTCTTTTTTTCTTCTTCCCTCAACTCCCTGTTACATCCATTACTATTTCAGGTATCACAACTCGCAAATATTCTGTCTTTCCCCCAGTTTATCCCACGAACCCACACACACCGCCATAGTCATTGGACCAATCAAATCTCAGCAGTGCAATTACATTTCACTCTAAACCCAATTTCTTTCATAAAAGCTACTTCTTTTCTTCTGCTACTACTGTGGTTAAAAAAAGCTATCTCACTTACCGCTTTTCATAGGCGCCGCTAAACTCCACTGCAGGTTACTCCTCTTCCACGTGCGTCCAACTGCTTAACACCGGGAGCTGCCCAAAACTCGCGTCCACACCGTTTGCTGGTCACCACTAGAGAGAGGCCCTCTGCTGGCCCTTCCGGTCGAGCATCCTTCTGGCCAAGCACCCTTCCAGTCGAGCACTCCCCCGCCTCCGGCCACCGCACGCCACACCATACCCACAACTACTACTACTACTAAACATTGTTGTGAGCCTGATTGTTGTTTTGTATGATAAATAAACTACAGAGTTGGAGCACTCCTAAAGATGCATGTGTACAAACAACAATATTGAATGGTAGTGAGACCTGAGCACTGTGTGCAGAGGACCTGTGAAGATTGGAAAGAAATGAAACCTGCATGCTCCGATGGATATGTAATAGTGAGGAGAGGAGATTGTGTTGGATTGGTCATGTGATGTGTATGAAGGATGACAGCTGTATAATAAGTTGATGGAAGCTATGGAATATGAAGACCCAGGAAGACTTGGAATGAGGAAATAAAGTTGATATTTCACAATTGTACCTCTCAAAGGTGATGACACAGGACTGAGATATCAGGCATTATACAGTAATATAGAAGACCCACCTTCCATGAGCACTGGCTGAAACATACATCTAATATGCACCACCTTTGCCTCCATTCCCCTTTCCATTCCCCTCACATATCCTAACACCCCACCCATGTCCTAACAATATGCCCCTCACAAATGCCCCGATAACAACCTCTCCAATCACAACCCACCTCCCCCACCAAAGTACCCAGTCCACACTGTAAAGTGGTTGTGTAGGAGTCATGACAAAAAACACCCAGCCCACACTGTAAAGTGGTCGTGTAGGTGTCACAACAAAAAGTACCCAGCCCACACTGTAAAGTGGTCGTGTAGGTGTCACAACAAAAAGTACCCAGCCCACACTGTAAAGTGGTCGTGTAGGTGTCACAACAAAAAGTACCCAGCCCACACTGTAAAGTGGTCGTGTAGGTGTCAGAACAAAAAGTACCCAGCCCACACTGTAAAGTGGTCGTGTAGGTGTCAGAACAAAAAGTACCCAGCCCACACTATAAAGTGGTCGTGTAGGTGTCAGAACAAAAAGTACCCAGCCCACACTGTAAAGTGGTCGTGTAGGTGTCAGAACAAAAAGTACCCAGCCCACACTGTAAAGTGGTCGTGTAGGAGTCATGACAAAAAACACCCAGCCCCACACTGTAAAGTGGTCGTGTAGGAGTCATGACAAAAAACACCCAGCACACACTGTAAATGTGATTGGTGTTAGGAATCTAGCCAGAAACAGTTCTGTATGAGCAAGACATGGTCACCTGACCCAACTTGCCTCAAATAGAACAACCCATCTAACCCATGTTAGCACGGAAAAATGGACATTAAACAATGAATATGATGATGATATATAATATGTAAAGGATAAAGATCCCATAACTCCTCATGGAGTCATAGAGGCACCCTCATGTGGTGTGTCTAGGGCACTTTCAGACGCTCTCCAGGTCTGAACACAGCCGATTTTTTCTATATATATCATCATCATCATTATCATCGTTTAACATATATATGTGCTACATGGCATTGTGGATTTCATTGAGCTTTTCTGAACCGTCTCAATGTTAGTGCATATGACTGGTATGTTGTACAGACGACATGAAACACCACCAAATTGGCTGCACTTTAGAATTAGCAAGCAAAGATGCAAAATAATTTATAGTTACAGTTACAGTTACCATAACTTTAATCTATATAAAGAACTTTGTCATAGAAAATATGTTTTGAAATATATTTAACCCTTTAGCATTTACATTACTCTATATATACAATTGTATTTTTACAGTAAAGGCCTTATTATATAATTATCTCATATTTGATATTATTTATTTTGAAAACAATACCTTAACATCAGTATGAACAGCTGGTTATGGCCGGTTTGAACAGAAAGAGGTGAGAGAATTCTGGCCGGATATGGCCAGTTTAAATTCTAAAGGGTTAAAGTATATTAGTTGCCATCATAAATCTATTAACACCTTCAACACACAATCTACTTGCTCACTGTTTCTATTTATTACTATCTAAAGCCTTTATCTGTCCATTTAAACATACTATTTTATTTAATCTGTTTTTGTTTTGTTTTTTCTTCATTCTTCACAATTCACTTTAACCTCTTCAGTGCCGTAGACAAGGTCACTCGTCTTAACATGTATGCATTCCAATGCCACTGCTGAGATAACTTGTCCTAACATGTTTGAACTCTTTTCCAACAGTTCATAACTTCAAAGCTAGATGGGGTTACTAGCTTATTGGTGTGGCATTGTAAGCAATGAAAGTGTTTTCTTGATATGTTGAACTCAATATCACTAAAGGGAACTTTCTAGAGATGTGAATGGAGTTAATCACCCATTGAATATCATATATTTCTTCTGATCTTTTTACACTAAGACACCTTCTTGCACTTTACTTTTTAACAAAGTTGACCTTACATCTGAACATACACAATAAGTAACTACTAAACAAATTATATTAAAGGGAAATAACCCACGTATGTAATACACAACTACATTAAACACAACCACAAGGATATGGTCTGAACATGGAAAAGCCGAACTCCCACTGTCATCGCCTCCATCTCTCTTGCCCTCCCCATCTCTCTGTATGGTGAGCAAATGGGGTCCCCTGTGCTGGCCTCCCCACAGCCCCGGTGGACAGAATGGAGAAGGCTTTTCTCCAGAGGATGATAAGGTAGATGCGCTGGAAGAGCCATTCCAACTCACAAGGCTCACACCTGTGGCATTTATCAATCATTCAGATATGTGTTGTTATAAATGTTTGATTAAAAAATATATCAAATTAAAAAACGGAGTTAAAAACTCACATTAATCCCCTGTAATTTAATGAGCTCAAGGAATAGGTACTGGGCTCTTTATAATACAGTATATAGAGAAGAAACACAAAAAGGTGTTTTCAATCACAGGAGGTAGAGAACCATTACAGTGAAAAATATAAAGTCTACGAAAGGAAAGGCAAATACATATTAATTAAAAGAATAAATCAAAATGCACTTTAAAAAATAGTCATTTTACTAAAAAAAAACCAGCATAGCAACTGTAACTGTGTAAAATATAAACGGCAGTCCACAGGTTAAATAATTAGATATTATGGCCTTTGTTACTTCAATTATATCATTTTCCTTTTTTTATTGAAGACAACACTAATAACTTGTAACTTTGGGTTTAACTTACTGACCACATGGTCAGAAATTAAAACATTATTACATCATTGTAGTAAATCATATTGTTCTTACAACATTCCATTTCACTGAGACCAGATTCCACTCCTATTGCTAGTAGGAAAGACATCCACCAATTTCTTCTTGTAATTACAAAGTTTGCAAAACTGAATTCAACACTTACCATTGACATAAATTAGAGATAAATTGATGGACTTTATCAAACTAACTTGTAATAGATATACTTAGATAGTAAAACAAACATTCAGTAGTTATAGTATTCACTAAACATTCTGATCTCTGGAGATTGTTCAAAGTCGCCATACATACTTCACATCAAGAATGTTGTGTTGCAAAGGTTAGGTTCTTCTTCTTCTTCTTCTTCTTCTTCTTCTTCTTCTTCTTCTTCTTCTTCTTCTTCTTCTTCTTCTTCTTCTTCTTCTTCTTCTTCTCTTCTTCTTCTTCTTCTTCTTCTTCTTCTTCTTCTTCTTCTTCTTCTTCTTCTTCTTCTTCTTCTTCTTCTTCTTCTTCTTCTTCTTCTTCTTCTTCTTCTTCTTCTTCTTCTTCTTCTTCTTCTTCTTCTTCTTCGTTCTTCTTCTTCTTCTTCTTCTTCTTCTTCTTCTTCTTCTTCTTCTTCTTCTTCTTCTTCTTCTTCTTCTTCTTCTTCTTCTTCTTCTTCTTCTTCTTCTTCTTCTTCTTCTTCTTCTTCTTCTTCTTCTTCTTCTTCTTCTTCTTCTTCTTCTTCTTCTTCTTCTTCTTCTTCTTCTTCTTC